>JANTPZ010124303.1:0-15803 GCA_025593235.1 Vachellia pachyceras | reverse complement strand
TCGGCACTTCGAACTCCGGCTTACTCCATCTTCAAGAGGTTGGAGATCCTCAGCCCCTCATGGAAGTAAGAATCATACTCCAAATGGAAGGATGAAGCATTGTGGATGGATGGATGGTGGAAGAAATGGGTGATGGTAGGGTTAGGAGAGTGTGTAGATGAGAGAAAATGGGTGTGTGTTCTTGCCTCTGCCTCCTTCTTCCTCCTCTCTCGACAATTACCCTAAGTAGGGTATTAAACCGTCCTGGGTCGGGTCCTGGAAGAATGGATCGGGCTATTTCCATCTGGAGTAAAAATCAGGTGCTGATACGCGATTTTCGCCGCGGCCAACTTTGTTTTTAGCCGCGGCGAAACTCTACCGAGAGCTCGACGTCTTCTTGCTTAAACTTTGGCCGCGGCGAACTTTGTTTACGCTGCGGCGAAAACATCCAGAGAGCTGTCTTTGCTGATGCTGGAACTTTGGTCGCGACAAATATAGAATTTGGTCGCGGCGAACATTCCCAGAGCTGCTTTTCTTCTACATTTGTGGAATTCCTGAAATGAAATAGCAAATATGGGCAGTATCATTTGCTCATGATACAATTTAGGCACAATAAATCATTATTCATGGCATATGACGCCAAAATTACACTAATCCAAGTCAACAACTCCTAATACCAATTTAAGCATAAAAGGGTCATGTATGGACTAAATTTGATTCTAAAACTCTGGAAATTCCAACAGAAAACTAATACTAACATGGCTACATCAAATTGATTTATAAAACATATTAATTTGAATTGGAAGGATGAGATTTGATCTTGGGAATCAAGGGCTAATATTAATCCCACATGTGTAACAATTACTTGGCCCTCATTGGTCACTTAAAATGTCATCATTAGGGCTGTAACTAGGGGTTAAAAATCTGGTTGGAGTAACCAAATTGGATCCCCTTCAGTTACTTCTACCGATTGCACTTTTTACCGGTAAACATAACTCTATTCCGGTAAATCTTTTTCTACTTTTCTGAAAATATTTTCATCCTTATTTAATCACCATAATTCTCTCTCAAATATATTCAAATCATTATCCTCAAATTGTCCATTAATCCATCCAAAATTAACAGGATTATTTTATCCTACCGGAAACTCCTGAAAACGAGCAGTTTTAGAATATGGCACTTTTAGGGCTTTATAATTTTCTATATTTTTCATTGATACAACTTCTGGCTATATATAATTTATAGTGTTGTGAGTATAATAATAAATAAATATAACTTCTGGCATCCTTCATGTAAGTAAGCGAGATGATTGGCTCAAAGTCCTCATCTAATATGCATTTTCTTATCACTTGATCACTACACATCCTTCATAAGTGAGGTGCATCCCATATGTAATGCCTGGCCTCACTTTTGAGTTTTTTCCGCTTCAGGTGAAGTCATAAAAGGTGGGGTAAATATAGTGACTAAATAATTTACAATATTAGCATACCATAGTTCCCTAACAATTAAAGGGCATAGGAGTGAATCAGGAAATGAATCACAAGTTAGAAGAATCTACTCCCCTGGTGTCATCCGGTAATCTGCTCAAATGATCTGCAACTTGATTCAGTACTCTTAGTCTATCCTTAATTTCCATGTCAAACTCCTGAAGAAGCAAAGCCCATTTGATTAGTCGTGGTTTTAGTTGAGGCTTTTTGAGAAAGTATTTAATAGCTGCATGGTCAGTGAAGAAAACAACATGAGAGCTCAATTGGTATGACCTAAATTTTTCTAATGCAAACACAACAGCAAACAACTATTTTTCAGTTTTGGTATAATTCATTTGGGTTGGGTCCAAGGTCTTAGATGTATAGGCTATAGCTCTAGTAACCCTATCAAGTTTCTGCCCAAGCTACAGCATAATTAGAATCATCACAAGAAAGTTCAAAGGGTAGTTTCCAATTCGAAGCGATTGAAATAGGCGCAGAAACAAGCTTCTTTTCAAGTTCATCAAAAGCCTCCTTGCAATTTTTATTATAGTCAAACTTTACTTCTTTTTGCAGTAGCTTAGAAAGAGGTAATGCAATTTTGCTAAAATCCTTGATGAATTGTCTATAAAAACCATCATGACCAAGAAAAGAGTGGATATCTTTTACATAACTTGGGTAAGTGATTGAGCTTTGTTTGTATTAGTTTTCTAATTGAATTTCCAGAGTCTTAGTGTCAATTTTAGCCCATACATGACTCTTTTTGCTTAATTTGAGATTAGGAGTTGTTGATTTGGATTAGTGTGATTTTGGGTACATATGCCATGAATAATGATGCTATTGTGCTTAAATTCCATCATGAGCAAATGATACTGCCAAGTTTGCTATTTCATTTCAGGAAATCTGTACTAAAGGGAAGAGGAAGCAGCTCTGGAGCAATTCGACTCGGCGCAATTCAATGTTCACCATGGCTAAAGTTTGATCAGCAGGCATGAACTCTCGGGAGAGGTTCACCGTGGCGAAACCTCAAGTTAGCCACGGCGAATATCGCGCATCAGCACCTGAATTTTACTCCAGATGGAAAATAACCCGACCCAACTTTAGAGATTTGACCCAGAACGGTTTATTCATTCCATTTAGGGTAATTTCGTGGGGAGGCTGAAGGAGAGAAAGAGAGGAAAAGACTCACCATAATCCATTTTCCTTCATCTCCACACACACACTAAATTCTATCTCCTCCATTTAATCACGATCTATTATGACTCAATCATCCATGCGTAGCTCATTTTCATTGGCCATGAGGAGCTGAGCATCTCCATCCTCTTGAAGATGAAGTGAACCAGAGTTCGAAGTACCGAAAGGGGAGTATTTGTTTTCAATTTGTATTTACATTATAGATTACTTGGATTCTGAGTTGGACTTTGCAATTTGCGTGTAAATACTTGGTCTCGGTTGACCCAAACTTGGATTAGTGTGTATTGAGTTGTTTTGTGATTGATAAAGTAAAATGGATTTCATTTTGTTTATTCAATAAAATCTTGTTGTTCTCTTCTATCATCCTAGTTGTGTTTGGTTTTAGAGTCAACAATGTATGGAGTTGATTTTGTCACTTTGTGATTTCCGTACACACACTAAGTGTTCTCAAAGGATTTTATAAATTGGAGTTCATTTTATGAGATTTCTAACCTGGCGAGTTGTTGGGGTTTTTAATTACGAAACTTAGTGTAAAAGTTGATGCTTTCCCTAATCCTTTGTGAACTATGATGTCACACATTGTTTTCAAGAGGAAACCACCATCACGTACCCTTTTTGCATTCACATATGCTTTTACTCTCTCTTTCACAAAAAAATATAAAATACCAAAAACAAGTTTTATTTTGTAATTAGTTTAAGAACATAGCATAATTTGATCTCAAAAACCAATTGCATTTGCATCACAAGCATAATCACAAGCTAAGGATTATTGGTACACAATCATAACTTTCGGAGAGAACGACCCTAGGGTTGTCACTATACAATCCTTGAAAATAACAATTAATATTCCTGATCTTTTTCAAGGCTAACCAACGACCTAAGTTTACAATTTATGGCTTAGTCAGATTAAGAATTTGGCGCCGTTGCCGGGGAAGCTAAGTACCATTAGTTGTTGGATTGTGTTTTTGTTTGTTAGTTTTGCATTCTTGTTCATAGTATAGGGTTAGTTTGTTCATATCTTAGTATTGCATATAGGATAAACTTGTTTCTGCTACATTCTGCATAATATTCGCATCTTCACCGTGACGCAAGTAAACTTTCATAAAGAAATTCTTCTCGAGTGTCGTGCGCCGCGACCAAATTTGAATTTCGCCGTGGCTAAACTTGCAATGTTGATGAGAGATTCCTATTGGGAGTGGTGTACTGTGACTAAAATTTATTTTCGCGGCGGCCAACAAGCTGAATCTTAACTTTTTACTCTCTTGGGTACTGTTCACCGTAACGTAAATCCATTTTTGCAACAGCTAAACTTCACTTTTCACACTTCATTCATTTCATTTTCAATAAATACATACAATACAATCATACATCTCTTTCATACATACTCGTTCATTTCATTTTTGAGAAGTGTGCTTTGAGTTGTTTTAATTTTGCTCTTGCCTTGAATTTTTCTCTTGTGTGCCCTAAAAGAATCAGCTTGACCTTACGATCCCTAAATTGAGAGAACATTAAGGGGGAGACGTAAGGCCAACAAAAGAAAAGAGAAAGGCAAGGTAGTTAGGGAATTAGGCATAGAAGTATGAGAGTTAAGTTTAGGACAAGTAGATAAATTAGGAGAGTCTTTAGGTGGAATTATGGCTGAGAATATACCAAACCCTCAAAATATAAATGAAAATCAATAGGGGAATGTTAATTGGAGAAATGGTGAAGAAGAAAGAATAGGGGATAATAACGGGAATAATAGAAGAAGAACTATAAGAGAAGCCATAACTTATGTTGTTAATTATGATCCATTTACTACTGCTTGCCCAAATTATGATGTAAATTTTGAAATTAAAGGATTGTTAATTAACACTCTTCCTAAATTAAATGGTATGCTAGGAGAGGACCCATACATCCATTTGCAGTAATTGTCGATGATTTGCCAAAGCATGAAACTAGTTGGAGCCTCCCTTGACCAAGTACTATGGAAGGTATTCCACCTATCACTGGAAGGGTAAGTAAGAGAATGGTTCATGAGTCTTCCAAGGCATGTGGAAAATGCATATCAAAGTTGGGGTAATTTAAGGAAAGCATTTTTGGAAAAGTATTTTCCAGCATCAAGAACTTCGTCAATGAGGAAAGAAATTTACTCCACATGCCAAGAGTATGATGAATCGTTGTACAATTATTGGAATAGATTTCAAGACCTTCTTTCAAGATGCCCTCACCATCAAATACCAAATGAGTAGCTGGTTCAATATTTTTATGACGGGTTGAAGAGCCAAGAAAAAGGAATGTTAGATGCAGCTGCTAGAGGTTCATTAATTGATTTAACCGCCGAAGAAGCTTGGGAGCTTATAAAGAAGATGGCTTTGAACCATCAACAATATAGTGTAAGAGACACTATGGCTGCCCATGAAATAGGAAATTCAAGTGCTCATAACAGAAGAATGGACACCCTAGAATCGAAGGTAGATTCTTTAAAAAGTAAAGTCACATCCCAATTGTCTCTTATCACTGTTGAGTTGAAGACCTTAAATACTAATAGATCACAACCATCCATGGATTTAGTTGCTCCAAGTTATGAAACTTGTGGGTCAGTTATGTGCATCTCAAGTGTGTGTCCAAGCCGATTTGAAGAGGTTTCTGCAATGTATCAAGGGAGACCAAACAAGAAATGGGAAGGGTGAAGAAGCCAATGCCCAGAGATTTCAAAGGAATTTAGGAGCTGGACCTTCTAAATCCAACATTCAAAATATGCAACAAGCTTTGAGTGTGCTACCAAAAGAGGATGTGAATTAGCTACTTCAAAACATGTTAGTACTACTCAAGGAAGAGAAGGCTTCCACCGCCAACCAATTCAATTCGCTTGCCTCACTTATTCAGAAGGATTCTTTGAAGAATGATGCAAGATACGCTTCTTTGGAGAAGAGGATTGAGTAGTGTGAAACCAAAGCTGAAAACTTGGACTCCTTCATCACTCAACTTTCCAACAATTTGAGTGAACTTTAGGTAAGCAATTCTATACCCTCGAATGCCGTCATCAATCCCAAGTGATTAAATGCAAGATGATGAAGAAGAAGAATACGAGAAAAGAGAAGAGGCTAGTGAAATTGAAGAGACTCCACAAGCTGCTGAAAAAGAGAAGAGGAGTGAGAGCACAAAAGAAAAACTGTTGCTAAAAAGAGAGAGTGCCTCACCACAATAAAAAGAAGAAGAAAGAAGAGTTTTGGAGCAAGGGACAAGTAGCAAGAACAAGGAAAGATGCAGGCATGGTTCTACCTCATTGAAAGGCAAAGAGGCAAACATTCAGCCTTGTTTAAACCACAACTTCCTGTGAAATGTCACGATCCAGGATCTTTTACCATCCCTTGCACTAAAGGAAAAATAACCATATGGGGAGCGTTATTAGATCAAGGGGCTGTGATTAATGTGATGCCAAAGTCGATTTATCAAGCCTTAGGGGTCAAGAACTTGAAGCCTACATCGGTAGTACTCTAACTAGCAAATAGATCGATTAGGTATCTAGATGGGATAGTTGAGGATATTCTTGTAAAGGAAAGCGACTTAGTTTTCCCTGCTGACTTTTATGTTCTAGACATGTCTAGGAATATGTTAGCGAGTCCACCTTAATTTTAGGTAGACCCTTCTTGAGGACTGCTAATACTATTATTACCATGAAAGGAGGAAGCATATCACTGGAAGTTAACACATATAAGGGTATGAAACATCCATATGAGGATTATTCGTTGTTGAGTGTTAATGCTCTTGATGCTGTGATAGATGATGCATGCTCTGAATTTGAAATAGAAAATGAACTAGCATGTTCGTATCTTTATTCATGTGCATAATATGATGATAAAGAATTGAAAATTCCTCTTAAACCCCCTGATCCCCCATTTTGTTCCTGTGAAACCATTGAGAAATGCACTCATGTTGCATCGATTGATAGTACACTTTCATTGCCATCCACCTATTTTGTGAAACCAACCGATGAGTGCATAAATACCTTTCCATATATAAACAATGATGACACCTTCGGGAGAGGTATTTTGATTGATTTTGCAGAGCCATCAAGAAGAGTGACAATTGAACCGGTGATACTCGTGCATGTGATGTATGGAAAATTAAAAGAAAAGCATGGGGATGCCAATGAAGCGTGTAATATCCATAATCTTTATGTTAACTGAAATAAATGCTAATCCGATAACTAGAAAATGGAAAGGGAAACTAGACGTAGATAGCTCTTAAAGAAAGGAAAGTTATAGCCGGAAGTTATAAAGTAAGATCTGGCTCAGTGCATGGAGTTCCATAGGAATCCCAAAGTTAAGTGTACTTGCCCTAGAGTAATGTGAGGATGAGAAATTTATAAAAAGGGACCCATAGGTCATTTAATAAAAGACCAAGGGCATAAAGGTCTTTCAGTTAAAAGTAAGGGCAAAATGGTAATTTTGCAAAAAGTAGAGAAAGTAAGGGCAAAATGGTAATTATGAAAAAGTGGAAGGGCATTTTGGTCATTTGACAAATTCAAAGTCAAAAGTCAATCGTTGACCAAAAATTTACAGATGCCCGCTAGACAGAGCTCGACTCGTGGAGCGCAACAGTGAATCATGGATTTTCCAAATTCAGACTGGATTTCCGTCTATATAATTTTGAAGGGCAAAAGGGGATAAATAACTATTTAAGGTATAAGGAGCTCTTAAAAGATTTAGCCATTGAATTTTATAGCATTTAATAAAATTATTATCCAGCATACGATTAAGCCGATTTTCCCAAAAATTGGGAAAAAGATCCGAAAATCCACAAAATATAACTATTTCAAAAATTAATTTTGGACAACCTAGAGGGCATTTTGGATAAAGGAAAAGGGCTAGAGAATCAATGAAAAATGTAGTGTTTTTCAAGGCCCTAAAAGAATTTTGCTCTTTGATTGTATGTTTTCAGGGATTTTAGACAAGATAAATTAATCCTATAAAATTTGAGGAAAGTAAAGGGTATTTTGGGGATAATAATTTTGTTATATTTGAGATGAAAATATGGAGATTAAATGAGGAAGAAAATATCTCCAGAAAAGTAGAAAAAGATTTACCTGAATAAAGTTAAGTTTACCGGTAAAAAGTGCAATCGGTAACACTAACCGATTGGGATCCAGTTTGGTTGAAGTAACCAGATTTTTAACCAGCCATTACAAATATAATTACACCTTTTTATCATCCAATTAGAGGCAAGAAAATGTCATCTTGGTGGCACAATCTTAGCCCTTAGATCACACTTAGTTTACAAGATGAAATCATAGCCTTTTAACCATTTAAGTGTGAATTAATAGACAACAAATTCTCTTCATCTTCCGCCCATTAGAACTGCCACATTTGGGTAGGAAAAAAAGAAGCAAAGACGCCATTCTGGAGGGAGCAGAGAAGAGAAAAGTTTGATGGAAATTCAAGGTAAGTAAGCAAGACTCCCTGTGATATATACCAATCTCTTCCTTATGATCTTCTCTTCAACTTCCATGGTTTCAAAATCTGTTTTGAACCCTCTTTCTCAAGTTCCATAACATATGATTCTTGAGAGAAAAGTGAGAAAGAGAGGGATTTAAAGCCATCAAGTGGTTGCAAATGTCTCCTCTTATTGTAAGGAGCATATTGATGTTGTTGTTGATTGAGTTGTTTTCATGACTTTGTAAAATTGGGAAATCATGTAAAATAGGGGAGGTGATGTCAAATTTTCCATTTGATATAGGAGAGTTAGAATCAAGCTTTATCATGCATGAATATGATCTTGAAAGTAAGAATATGATCATAAAAGTTGAAAAACACATATTTGTGAATGTGTATGCTATGTCTCGGATTGTGCTAGAAAGTGATGAAGATGAATTGTTTTGATAACTTTGATGCTTCCAATGGATTCAAAATGAAATTTTGTGTAGGATATAAGTGACCCCAAGTTTATGGAAGCATTAGAAAAATTTAGAGACAAATTTGATGTTTTAAGGTTTAGGAAATTCAAGGGAATGATTAAGGGAATTTTACAATGCTTCTTGCAATGGAAATGGCTCATGTTTAATGGCCATTGTTTTTTTCATTATGTAGGCAAAGATTTGGTTCAAGGGGGTGACTTTCCAACTGTTCAATAAAAGTTTCAAAGTAAAGGAGATTTAAGAAACAAAGGTAGCAAAGTTTTCTAACTTCCTCTAACATTATTGTGAAATTACTTTAATAATGTGCATGACTTTATAACATTGTTGAAATGTGTTTATGAGTGACATGATGCTATGGCCATGTGCATTGATATGTGCTTGGTGCACATTTTGCATTGTTAGACATTACTTTATGAACTTAAAGCATGTCATACAATTTCCTATGTATGTTAGTAAACTTTGCTATTGGGATTTCCAAAAATCTCATCCTCCCCCACTAACGATTTCTAGGTACAAGTTCATCAAAGGGTAAGGAGAAAGTTTATGATGCATAGAGCAAAGAAATTTGTCATGATTTTGATCATGAAACTATGTTGTAATTATATGAACATTTTGGAATTTATGTATGGCATGTAATATGTGATGTAAACCTATGAATGTTTGGCTAATATGGAATGGATAATGATTCCTAGTTACATGATTAAGTATGATTAAAAGAGGATTAGAGGTTAGGGTTTCAAATGGTGATGTTTGAAATTGTAAAGTTGGCTAAGTTTTGAAGTTTAAGCTAGTTAAACTCCTAACTTTGACCTATCGGGAAATAGAGAAAATGAACTCAAAATGAGTTAAAATTTTACATACAAAATGGTTCATATTGTAAGCTTTAAAATAAGCCAAAGAACACTGAATTTGGAGTTTTGTACAGAAAGTTATGAAGTTCTAAATTTTGAAGAAAATCACTGAAAACCTGGGAAAATAGAAAAATGACGAAATGAACAGTGCTTTTTCCCGAATTAAACTGTGTCAACTGAGCAAGCTAGTGACTCAATGAGTATTTTCCCTTATAAAGGAACTTACAAGCTTCAAATAGAAATTGGTAGCACTCAATTTCGATTTTTCTAGAATTAATTATGAATTTTCAAAGTTGGTCCTAAAACCAGTGAATAGTATTTTATAAAATTATTGTCCAGTATATGATAAAATTATTTGAGGTTTTTCACGTAATTAACTATGTCAATTGGGCAAGTATTTAGACCAAGGAGTATTTGTCACCTTAGATTACTATTTAAGCTTCAAATATAAATTAGAACTACTTAATTTTTATTTCTCTAGATTAGTTATAAATTTTCAAATTTGGGCCAAAAACCCTGGAAATGACCAAGTGAATAGTAACCCCAAATTTGAAATTTGAAATTTAAATTCTTTGGTCATTCTAAATTGTTTAAGGCCTAAAAGTGGTTCATTGGTGATCTAATATAAAGTTTATAGGGGAATATGATGAGTGTTATAGGATGTACCCAACGGAATGCATGCCAATGGAAGGTTTAGCTGGCCAATACCTCTTTAAAGTTTTGGGTGGTGATTTTCCTATATCGGAATAATTTTGCCATGGTTGGGCATGCTGCTTCCTGATGGATAGGGAGAGCAATGGATTCCTGAGAGACAAGAATAGAATGGGACAGTTGCACATTAGGTGCTTCTCTTCCCAATGTATGGGACAGTTACACCAATGGTAAACCATAGGGTGTTTCTCTTCCCGTACATTTCAACATGATAAAAGTATGGCATACAGAGTACCCCTAAAATGAAGAGAAAGATGGGATAATATCTATGAGTAAAGATGTTAAATACTACACATCCTAAGCTTTAAAAAGAGCTAAAGGTTGCTAAATTTGGATATGTAGAGAAGAAGTTATGATTTTCTAAAGTTTAGGGAAAAACCAAGAAGAAAGAAAAATGACCATATGAACAGTGTATCTACACGGAATGAACTGCATCAATTGGGTAAGTTTTGGAACCAGTGAGTATTTTTTCCCTATAGATAAGTTAATAAGATTCATTTAGAAATTGGAACCACTCAATTTCGATTTTTGTAGAATTAGATGAGTTTACAATGTTGGGCCAAAAATATGGAAATTTGACCAAATGAATAGTAACACGTGAAATTTCCAATTTCACTTCTTTGGTCAATTTAAGTTATCCAAGGCCCTAGAGTGGTTTATTAGTGACTTAATACGAGGCTTGTAGGGGAAATTAAGGAGTGTTACAGCAGTCGTCTTCTCTTTTTGGCATGAATTACTTAATTACTGCCACATTTCTATCAGCTTTATTTTCTTAGTCATTCTATCGTTGTCTCAACACCATGCCAATTTAACTTTTTATTATAGCTTTTTAGTTTTTGTTACTGACCATTGCTTTTGAAAGACAAAAATCTCTGAGGATATTTTGCTCCTTACTTCTCATTGCAATGGTCATCTTATCTTGTCAACTTTATTCCTTGCTGACTTTTGCTATCCATCATTTTTCTGTATTTTTACCCTTAACTCACCTTTGGATCTTTTCTTTTAATGTTTGGTGAGTCCGTGCAATGTTTAGGGCTTTTCTATTTCTCTTCCTTTCTTAACTCATGCTTATAACCTCGTAGTAGGCTTTGGAGAGGTATAACATTCTTTTCTGAACTTTAGCATTCCAATAGGGAACTTTTAACATCTCTTACTTCCCTTGGTTCTTCTGTGCTTTCATAGTTTGGAAAAAAATGTTTACTTTACTTTGTAGATCTCTCATTCTTTAGCTAGCCTCATGATTATCTGCTCATAATTATACTCGAGGCCTTAAGCTTCAATCTGTGAAGCTTTCTAACATTCTTTGCTTCTCAATCTTCTCAAGCTTATGTTGCTCTTTAGCTGGCTTGATTATGATTCATTTAGGACTTACAGCTCTGCTCATCCTAATTGACAGTCAAGCTATCTGTAGAAATAATCAATGGTACTCTCTCTATACTAGCTAACCATCTTGAGGAAGTCTTCTTATCTTAATCTTTGCCCCTGGTCGTCTTATTCTCCTATCCCAAATAGAAGCATAATGGGTATGACTCTGAGCCATAAAGCTCTCTGCTTTTTGTTAACTAGGTTTCCTATGACCGTAAGAGCTATATTGCTCTTCTGGAGGTATATCACCTCTTTTGATCTCTGAAACTATTGATACTAGTCATTTTACCCTTTGGAACTTTTAGACCATTGAGCATAAGTTAAGGTTAAGTTGTCTATCCTCAGTGGTAGCTAGTCTGATAATTCCCTATAATTAATCATAAAAGCCAACATATCTTCTTAGGCCTTGCCCATTCCTCTATGCCCTTTAGAACAATAATATCCACCATTTTTTGTAAACTAAAATAGAGGTCAAACTGATAGTTATGAGATAAGATAAGGCTTTGAAATTACTAAGAATGTAAGCCAGGGACATAAATGTCATTAAGTATAAAGACCAAGGGCAATATGGTTATTGGATGAAAAGGGCTAAATTAGTAGTCAAAAGTCAAGTTAGAGCCCACAGATAGAAAGCACGGAAAAGGTTGATACTGATGGGTTGAATAACCCCAAGTCAGACTTGGCTCAGCGGGAGTAATTTTACGAGAACTCCGCAGTTAAGCGTGCTCACAGTGGAGTAGTGTAAGGATGGGTGACTTCCTGGGAAGGACCCAAAGGTCATTACACAAAATACCAGGGGCAAAAAAGTCAAGGGCAAAATGGGAATTACGAAAAGTTAGATAGTGTAAGGGCATTTTGGTCATTTAACAAAGTCAAAGTCAAAAAGTCAACTATTGACCAAAATATCAGAAAAATTCCTAGATGCCCAAAAGACATAGCAGAACTCACTGATTAACTGAGATTTGACAGATTGTCAAAATGTGGCCTAGATCTCTGTTTAGAGAATTTTGAAGGTAAATCGGCTAAAAATAATTATTTGAGGTGCTAGGAGAGCTCAATAAATTGAGTTCAGGGTGCAAGAAATAAAGTGAATTTTATAGTAATTAATAAAATTATTGCCCAATATATGCTTGAGGCGAATTTCTCGATTTTAAGGAAAAAGACCTGAAAACCCCAAAAATATAATTTTATTCAAAAAATTATTTTCAGACAATCCGAAGGGCAAATTGAGGAAAGGAAAAGGGCTAGAATATCAGTGAAGATTTTATAAATTTTTAATGACCTAAAAATATTTTACCAGTTGGAAATACTTTTTTCAGGGATTTTCGATAGGATAAAATTACCCTGTTATTTTTTACGAATTTCAAGTGTATTTTTGGATAAATATTTCGCCACATTAGTTATGGAGATAAAAGAGGAATAAAACATCTCCAGAAAAATGGAAAAAGATTTACTGAAATTAAGTTACTTTTACCGGTGAAAGTTGTAATCGGTAGAAGAAACCAAATGGTAACCGGTTTGGTTAGTGTAACCAAGATTCCTAACCATATTTTTAACCCATGTGAAGCCAATAATTACTACTTTATGAGAGCCAATTGGAAGCAAGCACATGGTTGTGTGTTGGGTAATATTAGGCCTTTAGATCAAGCTAGTAAATCAATACTAAATCTCCACGTTCCATTACAATTAAGGGGTATTTTTTTAAGGCAGATTTTTGGCTCTCTCTTTAGCCATTCTTCACGTCATTTTGCAGCTGAAAAAGTGAAGTGGAGACTCCATTTTAATGGAAGCAAGAAGAGAAAAATTTCAAGAACTCACAAGGTAATAGACTAAAGCACCCAAACCTATACATATTCTTGTTCCTTGTAATCTCCTCTACAACTTCCATGGATTGGAATTTTGATTAATTCTCTCTTTCTCAAGTTTGATACTTAGGGTTCTTGAGAGAAAAAGTTAGAAAGAGAGGGATTTAGAACTTATGGTTGGTTGTAAAAGACTCCTTGTGTTGTAAGGAGTGTTTTGGTGTATATGTTGTGGTTGTTTGGCTCTTGTTTCTGGATTTTGTAAATTTTGGGATGATGAACCCAAAGGTGAGATGCTGCCCAAATTTTTGTTTGAGGTAGAAGAGTTGAATTCAAGCTTTACAATCCATGGAAATGAGTTTGAGATCAAGAATATGATGGTATATAAGTTGAAAGTTTGAAAAATCATGTTTTGGCAATTTTCGTGCAAATCTAGAAAGTGCATGAAGAAGTGTGTTTTCAATGATTTTAATGCTTCCATTGGCTTTAAAATGAGAAATTGTGTAGGGGTAAAGTGTGCCAAGTGTAATATCCACCCTTTTCTGTAAGCCGACATAGAGGCCAAATCGATAGTTATAAGATAAGATGAGGCCCAGAAATAAAAGTACAAAAAGAAGGATGTCGGAGGACTAAAAAGACCCTGGTCAAATTAGTTCTAAGGCTTTGAGATTTCTAAGAATGTAAGCCATGGACATAAATGTTATTAAGTATAAAAACCAAGGGAAATATGGTCATTGGATAAAAAGGGCTAAACCAGCAATCAAAAGTTAAGTTAGAGGCCACAGATAGAAAGTACGGAAAAAGTTGATGTTGTTGGGCCGTAAGTCGTAGAATCAGATTTGGCCCGGTGGATGAAAGCTGGTAGGAAAAGTAAAGTTAAGCGTGCTCGCCCTGGAGAACTTTGTGGATGGGTGATCCCCTGGGAAGTTGCCCAGGAATCAGAAACCAAAAGATCAAGGGCCAAAAGGTCAAGGGCCAAATGGGAATTTATGAAAAGTTAGACTGTGAAAGGGCATTTTGGTCATTAAGAGAAAATATAAGGGCATTTTGGTCATTTGACAAAGTCAAAGTCAAACAGTTGAGCAAAAATTATAAAAATTAACAGATGCCCAAAAGATAGAGTAGAACTCACTGATTACCAGAGATTCAACCGATTGTTGAAATTCGGTCTGGATGAGGAATTATGGAATTTTAAAGATTTGATGATTGAAGATATTTATTTAAGGTATCAAGAGTTCTCTAAGATCAAAAACCAAAGTCTAGAAAAATTCAGGGGATTTTGTAGTATTTTACAAAATTATTGCCCAAAGTACGATTAAGGCGATTTTCCCGAAAATGAGAGAAAATGCCCAAAAAATCCCCAAAAATGTAATTTATTCCAAAAATTAATTTTGGACAATTTAGAAGGTATTTTGGGGAAAGAAGAAGGGCTAGATTATCAATGAAAAATATAGAAAATTACAAGGCCCTAAAAATGATTTATCCTAAGGTTTCGTGTTTTCAGGAGTTTTAAACAGGATAAAGTAATCCTTTTAATTTTGATTTGATTAAGGGACAAGTTGAGGATGAAGATTTTAATATATTCAAAAGGGAATTATGGAGATTAAATGAGGAAGAAAACATCTCCAGAAAAGTAGAAAAAAAAAAGATTCACTGGAATAAAGTTAAGTTTACCGGTAAAAAGTGTAATCGGTAGAAGTAATCGAATGGAATTTGGTTTGGTTAGTGTAACCAAACCATAACCAGATTTTTTAAGCCTCCTTGATGACATTTTTGACTAGCCAATGAGAAGCCAAGAAGTGTATGGTGTGGTGGAAAGTTTTGAAGCCATTACATGAAGCTTAATTTGTAAGATTGATTTCAAACCATTGGATAAAAGCCACCACATCAAGGCCATTAAAGATCAGTTTTTCCAGCCACTTACTAGCCATTTTGCACGACAAACAGCTGCAAATTGAGAGAGAAAGGCATCCTCCATAGCTCTCCAAGCAAGAGGAAGAAAAGCTTCCAAAAATCCAAGGTAAGAGGAGTTACACCTTATGCTATATATCAAATTCTTCCTCTCAACTTCCTCTACCCTTCTATCGGTTTAGATTTTTTATTTTGGTCCCTTTCCAAAATTTTTATGGAATGAGGGAGAGTTGAATTTAAGTCATATTATCCATGTGAATGTGTTTAGAAACAAGAAAATGATGATGGATACCATGGAAACTTGAAAAAGAATCACTTTCCTTACACTTGTGAATTTTCGTTCAAATCTGTAAAGTGGCTGAAGATGAATTCTTTTGATGATTTTGATGCTTCCAATGAGTCTAAAATGAGTTTTTGTGTAGGGTAAAAGTGGTCACAAGTTTGTGGAAGCATTGGAAGACATTAGAGACAAGTTTGATGTCTTAAGGCTTATGTAATTCAAGAGATAGTTTAAGAGAGGTTTACAATGATTTTTGTCTTGGTAATGGCATATGTTTAATGGCCATGATGTTGTGTATTATGTAGGCAAGGGTTTGATGCAAGGAATTAAATTCTCATGTGATCA
>JANTPZ010124298.1:0-10593 GCA_025593235.1 Vachellia pachyceras | reverse complement strand
TAAATAAATCTAACAGCATAGAACATGGTTATAAAAATATATCTATTATTATATTATCTTCTATAAATAAATCTCCAACAGTATAAAAATTTAAATACCAAAATATTCTCTAATCAATATGATATTACTACCATTAGATAGAGAAAAATATTTATAATAACTTTCATGAAAGAACTATATTAAAAAAATCATTTTACTTACCTAAATAATCCCAAAAGCAGAATTTTGTAACTTTAAAATACCTTTTCTTCTCTCTTTCCTCCCCTCCCTTCTCTCCCTCCGCCTCCCTTTCTCCGGCGCTGTGCAGTGGACATGTGCGCGTGCGTCTTGTGGAGCTGGGGGCGCGCGCGCGCGCACACATATATATATATATATAATGCCCCCAACTGACTTGGGCATTAAATGCCCTGTACACGCGGTTGCTTATTCCTTTTTTTTTACCTTATGTCACGGGCTTAGTAATTTACCTGATGAAAGCTCCGTGCGGCCTAGCAAGACTTGTGCAAACCCTCACTTCAGAACTTGCTAGTAAGCCTACAAGTCTAAGACTTAGCTCTTAAGAACTAAGGAAAGACTTAGAGAGAACTTGAGAGATGGAAGCTTGGGGGAATGCTTGTATATTGCTCACAATTGCTTGATGCTTACAAATGAGGGGAGGTGAGGTATTTATAGGCAAACTCCCACCTCCTTACTATTCCCACCTCCTTAATGGACGGTGGAGATCGAATCAATCCTACGGCTCATATTCTCCTTCCAGAATTCTCTCCTAAAATATCTAGATATTTACATGTTGAATTCTAACATGTGAAAAATGTGTGGAGAATTCTAGAATGGGTAAGTATATACAAGAGAACTCTAGAGAGTTCTAGGGTTCTCTGGAGCCAACCGTGACACCAAGCAGATGCATATGATTGTATTTAAAAATCTGTTGGAAAGAAAGAGTTTATAAATTTTAAAAAAAATTTATAAATTTTAATATATTTTTTATGAATTTCAATATAATTTTATCTTGAATTATTGAAAAGAAATTTTTCCAAAAACATATAGTCGAGGGACGGGTAAGAGGGGGCAGGCGGTTCGAGCAGAAGAAAAGGACAAAGGGGAGTGGTTGAGCGTTGAGGGGAGGAGGTGATGATTGATGAGGCAGTAGGGACAGAGTACGACAAGAGATATCTTACTGGACGACGTCCACGTCACCACCCCATGCCTCATATTCTGCCAGGTTGGAAATCATCAAGTTGAACATATTTTATAATAATAATAATAATAAAAAAGGGCATCCTTTGAGAAACACAGAGTCAATGGCGGCTCAAGGATGGATTTGTGATCACCTCAACGTTAACGTCAACTTCACTGGTAACGCTACATTCAGTGGACGATGCCTTCCTTCCTATTATTAGCATCATAATCATATTTAAGTATTTAACTGCCCCTTTTAAATTGCCCTATGGTATTCACCCAAGGGTAAAGTTGAAGAGTGATTTTCAAGCATCAAGTAGCAGCAAGCCACGTGTTCCTTCTGCTGTCATTGGCTTTATTCATTACAAGATATGGATAAGGCCCCCATCTCCAAATGGATTAGATGAATTATTTAATAACTAATAATCTGGGGTCATAATTCACCTGCACATCATGTCTATACAGCGTCCAAACTCGCACTTTGACTAAGGAAGCAGCTGGGTGTCACTGCATTACATGGCTCCAATGATCCTTACCGTAAGTTACAAGGTGAATTATTAAATTTCATTTTTTTTAATATTGACCTATTTAAAATTTGATGTAATTTTCCTCTCTTTTTTCACTTATTAAAAATTTAACAATCATGCCTCAGTGTTGACAGAAAGAAACAACCATGCTCTCAGGAGGGACCAAGTCAAGTGAGTTTGGACAGTAAATTTAAATTCCACTATTGATTTGAGTACATTATTAATGGATAATTTTTTTCATGAATTCAGAAACATATTTTAACCCGGATGAGCATTTAGTACTTACCTTATCTAAACTTTCCATCTCAATAGAAAATAACAAGAAGGGAGTATGATCATATGTCCGTTTGGCAATGCGGTAGAGAAGTATTTTTATGTAAGTTGAGGCAAATATGTGAAGAAAATTATCTTCGTTTTACGAAAAAACACTGTAAAACAAACACCGTATTAGAAGTTTGTCAGACTAATGACAGCTGTTTCTTAGCAGCCACCAACTCAGGGCCTCGCCATTATTTAGAGGATCTTTCAACAATATTTTCTACTAACTTATCCTCTTTGGTTAGGAAAAGTTAAAATCATGAGAAGAGTCTTCTCGTCAGATATATTTCTCTTAGTGAAAACAATCGCATTAAAAAAATACTGTTAAAGTAATCAACATAAATACATCTTTTAGTTGAATTTCAAGCCCTAGTTATTCGTTGGTTAAGATGGGGTATTTATTCAGTCTCCCACTCCAATATCTTTTTTTTTTGTTATAAAAATTTTAGGAAAGAGATTGGGTTCACCAACGATCTAAGGGTAGGACACCTAACTCATGATTCACTGGGGTCTGTCCTTGCGGGTAATGGAGGAAGCCAATCAAACCTTTTAGTTTGGCCACACAGATAGGTCAACCCAGCTTCGTTAAGTTGTAGTGATGCATCTCCAAGCGCCGTGACTGGAGCTACAATAAAGTGGTATTCCCCAGGATTGAACCCTCTTCCTTTACATAAGAGTACTAGTTCTATCCTTTCGCCAATTGAACCGATGGACTATGGGTTCCCGCTCCAATATCTTGATATGAGAAATTAGCATATAAGTTGGGCTCTGCCCGGAAGGCTTGTATAAGATAAAGCCCAATATTCATGGATTGAAGCCCATAATTGCTGTTGATTGGGCATCTTCCAAACAAGCACAAGCAACAATTAAAATCATGTAGCAGCTGGTTCGAGTCTAGTGAAATAGGTCGGTTCGATATGCTTATAATTAGTATCCATTAGGGCTCAAACAGGAATGATGTGCTTGGAAGGGGAAAAAACAGTTAAATCATATATTTAAGAGGAGTGTTCGATTAAATCATCCTGATCCAATAACATAAAGATGTATAGTTTTTTGTCTTCATATATTGCTTCTTGTGTTAAAACACTTTGCTGTGGCTTTCGAGCTCCTTGTATTTGAGAACAGACACAGAAGCAAAAGAGAAAGAAACTTTTGCTTTTACCGACTTTTCAGTTCATTGAGATGCGATTCAGTAGTCTGATCAGAATTTCACCGCTTCCCAGTTTGCTGGATCACAAATTCACAATAACGAACCAATCTATAAATATACATAAAAAAAAGAAGAAAAGCTTTTTTGCAATTTACTTTTCTATGCTCACCACTTCACCGCCTCTACCCCCCAGAAGATGAGAAACAATTACGTTTCAAAATTGAACCGAACCAGTCAAATCAGAATTCAGTTACACTCAACGTATCTCAAAACGAAGACTCATCTGAATTTTTAGTTTCACTCTCTCTGTCTCTTGTAACAGATTCCTTGCCATACTTTTTCTGGGTTTTTTCAAATAAAACACTTTTGTTCCTTTTGTGGGGTCGGTGCATCTTCAAAAAACACATGGACCCAGAAGTTTCGATCCTTAATAATGTAGTATTATCCCATATATCGCGTAGTACTACACAAAACATGAGAGGAGAGAGATGTTTCTAGAATTCAGAAAGTAAAAACGCGGAACAATATTAGAATATGCCCACTGGAACATACCAGATAGAGACAGGTTCAATGATTTTTAATGTTCCAAGTTGAAGCACTAACTTGGTAATGATGAGCCACAGACCAATAATCCCACACGCGTATACTCCAAAACGAACCTAGGAATCCACTACTTGTTTCCCTCCACCTTCACATTACTGCTAGTATTTGGCCTCTTATTAATACAATAGTACTTTAGCCTTATAGGAAGCAAAGCACAAAGTAATGGACCATATTATTTCCTGTTTAATTATGATTCCAAAAAACATAAGTCAGATCCTATGTTTAATTTGTTTAATTGACTTCTGCTATCCAGCTGTTCGGTTCCCATCTCACCGCCACCAACCCTTTTTCATTTACTCTTATTTTTCACACATTCCCAATGTAACAACCGCCCATGAACCCAGTATTATAAATTGGAACATCTGAAACATGCATTTGCCATCATCAATAGCTTCTGCAAGTTTACGACACATATTGAACTTCGGTTGATCAGATGGCTTCATGTTCATCTTCTTCTTTTTCGTTATTGGTTGTGATTTTGCTGGTCTATTCTCTGTTTCTGTGTGGTTCTGTTAAGGTTGTCTCGGCTGGGAACCTTTACCAGGATGTTGACATAACATGGGGAGATGGCAGAGGTAAGATCCTTAACAATGGCCAGGTGCTTTCTCTGTCTCTGGATAAGGCTTCTGGCTCTGGGTTCCAGTCCAAGAAACAGTTCCTCTATGGCAAAATCGACATGCAAATCAAGCTCGTTCCTGGGAATTCAGCTGGCACCGTCACAGCTTATTACGTGAGTTCATCCATAATCAACCTGTTTATGCAGTAAAAAGTTTCATGTCCAAGGAGTTCCATATTAATTCTAACTCATAATATGTGTTTGTGTTTTTTCCTGTGCAGTTACGTTCTGAAGGATCATCTTGGGATGAACTAGACTTCGAGTTCTTGGGGAACTTGAGCGGTGATCCTTATATAGTCCATACCAATGTGTTTACTCAGGGCAAAGGTGACAGAGAGCAACAGTTCTATCTCTGGTTCGACCCAACAGCAGATTTTCACACCTACTCCTTTCTCTGGAATCCTCAACATGTCGTGTAAGTCCATATTACAATTCTCCTCTTGAAGAATAAGATTAATTAGAGAAAGAAAGAATAGGAAGGCATATAAAGGGAAGTCCTATTAACCTTAATACACACACAACTTTTGACAGTCTTTATCGATAATCATGGTTATGTTATTAAAAATGATCACCTGAATGATTTGTTCTTTTCTGTGTGTGTGTATTTCAGATTCTATGTTGATGGGAGACCAATAAGGGAGTTCAAGAACATGGAAGGTGTGGGAGTAGCATACCCAAAGAACCAGCCTATGAGATTGTACTCGAGCCTGTGGAATGCAGATGACTGGGCAACAAGAGGAGGACTTGTGAAGACAGATTGGAGCAAAGCTCCATTCACTGCTTCTTACAGAAACTTCAAGTCCGACAAAGCTTGTGTGTGGTCCAATGGAGTTTCTTCTTGCAGTTCCAATTCTTCTGGTAATCCGTGGCTGAGTCAGCAGCTTGATGCTAATGAGCAGAGAAGGCTGAGGTGGGTGAAGAAGAAGATGATGATCTATGATTATTGTTCTGACACAAAGCGATTCCCTCAGGGTCTTCCTCTAGAGTGCACTGTCAAGTCGGCATAATAATAAATGATTGTTCATTTCATTGTACTTTTTTTTACCTGAATTTCATTTCATTGTACTTGATTTCCCGAAGTTTGAATTGAATGTATATTATTGTGTGTAGTCCTTTTTTTTTGTTCTTTTGAATGTTTAATTTGATGTTGATGTGAGTTCAGATGGCACTATATATTCCTTATTTAATAAGATGTTAATGAAGCTTGGAAATGAGCAGAAAATAGAAGAAAGTATTATTACATGAGCAAGTTTCCCTTTTTGCTCAGGATTAGTTAAACCCATAGGCTTCTGCTATGTAATGTAACCAATTGGATGCACGTAACATGTTACAGTGGAGAATCATCCACTCACACTTTGTGTAATTTGATTCTTCAAAAATTGTTTTTTTAAAATAATTAGTTTTTTAATTCGCCTGAACAATTTTATTTTTTTCAAGAAAATGCTTCAGTGGCAGCTTGTTTTCTTTCTGATCTTATGCTTGCTGCCCATTCGAACTCACATTTTGTCAGTGGCAGCTTCAAATCATAAGTTTAAATGTTTTTTATTATATTTACCAAAAAATTCAAGGCGGCTTGGGTGTAGAAACTTATACCTCTCGATTCAACAAACATTTACAATTGCATTTACGATTGTCTTAAAGTTTAAAGAATATGCTATCATTATTTGTGTTACACTAATAAACATATTCTGCCACTAATTTGATTAAGAAATAAATTCTTTGAAGAACTAGGGGTAAAGGTCATGATGAGTTGGATTATTTTATAGTAAAATTTTCTACATGCTATATATATTGATTGATTATATTAAAATTTTCTACATTAAAAAAATGATTTTATGAGATTTTTTATGAATAATTTCTTTTTTTTTGGTAATTTATGAATAATTTCATGTTAACTGAAATGGACAATACAGTATCCCAATTAAAATGAGGTCCGTAATTAAATATTGGACTGGCGGCCCACAAGTTTAGCCTATGGGCTAAGGGGCATCTTTCTGAATAGTGTGGTAAGATAAAGCAGTGCCCCAAGCCCCATACCTTGATAGAAGTTATGCATGTATCTTTTTAATAAAAACAATCGAGATACTGAGAATACTAAATATGTGTATCTTTCACAGTGATGATTTATTTGATAAATTAATAACATTCCCTTTTGAAATTTATTTATAGAAATAACCTTTTCAAATTGATTTTTTCTTTTTGCCAAAAAAAGAGGTTTATCTAGCTTAGAAATGTTCAATAATATCGATATGAAAACTTATCTTTAAGTGGAAGGTTGCGGATTTGATCTCATTTATGATATCAAATCATTAATTACTGCATGCCCTTTTAATTCAAAAAAGAAAAAGAAGAGTTCAATATATATCAAGTTTTAAAGGTCATCATGGAGCAATGTTAGAACAGAGTATAGATTTTTTTGTCAACAAAGTATAGAAATTAAATAACAAAATTTATATATATTACAAGACTAAAGATTAGTTTAAAAAAGATAAAATATTTGTATTACAATTAAGAATCATGTAATTTTTCCGTTAAAGACTAAAAACTTTGAAGCCTTCAATTGCTCAAATAGCTTAGTACTATTCTCCTCCTTTAACTTAAAATGCACCCCAAGCTCAATGGGATTCAAATATAGAACCCTCTAAAACAGAAAACCCAACGCTCAACGTTACTAGAGTATAATAATAATACTGGAAGAAAAGTGAGATCAATGGTATTGATACTCAGTACCATCCGATTTTCCCAATTATCGGAAATTACATAGCAATATAGGAAGAAAAAAACCAATCGTATGGCCTACACTAGCTTCAAACCCTGCATCACGAAACACGGTTCTTGCCAACTAAAATGATAACGACAGATTTTAATGGTAGGTACTTCAAGTGATTTGATGCTTGTTTCTTAACTAAAGCTTCAAATTTAAACCAATAACATGTTAGTCTTAGTGAAAGAGGCTTTGATCGATTAAATACAAAGTATTAGATTTGAGTCGGTGTGAATGTAAAAAATCTTTGAAAAGGTAACTTCCACTTGAACTGATCAACAATATTCGAATCAAATCCAATCAGATAGTCATAAAAAGAGAAGTCTTGTATATATATAAGAAAATTTCTGCACGAAGCATTTTACTCTCATCATTAGCTTGACTTGATCTAAATTAATCAGATTCAATGTAACTTCCAGAAATTGGTTAGCACAGAGACAATGAAAATGATATGTATTTCAAGTGATTTGGTGATTGTACTAAAGTCCCAAATTTTGAGTCTTGTTTATAGAGAAAAACGTTGTTGGAAGAGTTTTACACTCATATGTCATCATCTTGACTCAATCTGAATATTAGTCGAAGTTCAATGTAGTCCAGAAAAAAAAATCGGTTGGCACGAAGAGAAAATGATAATGACTGGCTGACTAACCAAAGGGGAACCCACTTTGGGCTTGTTTGGGGAGACCGTTTGCCTCCCCAAAAGCCATTTATATGTTTACTGAGATAAAATTCTTCTCAAATATTTACCTCTGAATCTGTGAGCGTTCTTCTAACGGACTATCCAAACAAACCTTTTGTTGTTATGACCTTTATCATAAGTTAGTGAGATACAGCTTCGTTATTAATAATACTTTCATGAAAAAGAAAAATTATTTAATTATTAGGGACGTGATTCATTGGCCTAGCTTGTAGTTTCCTTTACGTGTTGAATTATATATTGTTTCGTTTTACCGTTGTTTCACTCAACAGATTACATCTAATTAATTCTTTTGAAGGCTTAAAAAATAAAGAGTCTCTCGCTTAAGCTAGTGTTGCAGAAACAAAAACACACAAAGATATATATAGACAAGATGTATATATTATAATCACTTATTGCCATCTATATATATAACTGGAACAAGAAAAACTTGTTCCTTTTTAACCAAAGCTGTAAAAAAGAAGAGAACTCAAAGAGCCTAGAGCCTATATATCTAGAATTCTACTACCTTTATTATTATTAGGACCCCACATAAAAAGGACTCATGTATTGGAGATAGTCTCAGAGTCAAGAATTAACATAATGGATGGACCACAGAAGCACAAAGAAATTATGCAGATAATAATAATTAATTTGATTGATGATTATGATGATGATGAGATTATTATTATTATTATGATCTGAAACTGAACTGCTAGAGAGGAAGAAATTAGAGAGAGAGAGAGAGAGAGTAATCAAGCAGTGGTGGAGGAGTAGCTAGGTAGGATTATAACCTTACAGAGGCACCTAATGCGTTGCACTACCCTATAACCAGTGATTATGGCCGACCATCTCGTACTCACAATGAGGGTTTTCATAGTACTTGGTAACAATCCTTGTCTGGTTTAAATTCGTTGTATATGTCTTTGCTCATTAGCTTTATTCAACATTATTCAATCTACATCATCCACACGTACATAACCTGTATTTCCTTACCATTCTTACAGTCTGAAAGAGCAGAATTAAATTTAAAGGGGTTATATTTATAGCATCTTTTTTGCACCATTTCCTTCCTTTTGATTCCATTTTCTCAAATTCAATCCATCTCGTTAGATATTTTAATTTTAGTTAAATTAAGTGCATCCACCACCTTAAAATTTATTTTAAAGTTTTTTTTTATGTAACACCATGGAGGGTTGAACATTCAGCCTCGTACTTAAACAATACTTGCTAAGAGCCGTTTGAGCGAAAGGGCTTCGGCAATTAAATTTTATATAGTACACTATATATAATGTCATTTCCATAAAAGTAAAATATATAAAAAATTAATCTTTGATGAGTTCAAACCATTATTAACTGATCGATTTTAATTTGTTAATTAGTATTCAGATAATTTAGAATCATTAATGAATGTTTGGTCTACCCAGCCACTCTGTAATTTTCAACCTCTAAATAATCATATGATTCCTTGTATATTACAGAAGAAGCATTGGTTCAAATTATGTCCTAGTCAAATGGTGTTATCCTTTTCAAATTTAATACGCACAAATATTGAAGCATATGCTTATTTTTATATATGCATTTGGAAAAGACAATATAAAAAAGATCAAGAAATAAGCCTAACCCAAGAAACATTTCAAACAAAAATAAAGAGAAGATGGGAATGGAACAAAGATCCAAGTCATATTTGTCGCCAAAGACACACGTACATGTCCCTGAAAATTTAATTTCACGATTTTTCATTCTACTATTTCCACGATATTTTATATATATATATATATTGTACAACATTGAATAAAGTATACAGCTTCATTAGATGGAACTCATGGAAGAGAACATCTATATACGTTGCACAATTTTCCGTAAGTGAAGTTTGAGGTTGTTCGTTTGTATGTGTGGTGGTAATTAAAAAATATTCCTCTTCTCCACCTAAATGTAAAATTATTTTTGTAGTATAAATTACACCATTAAAAAAAGGTTTTACGTTTAGAATCAAATGAGTAATAAAAAAACAAAGCTAGCTGATGGATATGTGTGTGTGTGAATAATTAAGAATGCAGTAATAGAAATTAACGATAGTGGGTTTCAAATGAGGCTAATCGCTATCATTGAAGTGGGAGCAATACATATATACATGGGCGGATCTACTCATTATTGAGCGGTTTGACTTCCAGAAAATTAGATATATATTAGTACTATGTGAGGTGTGAAGGATATTTTGTACCCACTCATTTGCTAATTTTGAAACTCTGAGTAGTATATTTTACATCCATTCATTTACTAATTTTAAACTCACTAAATTTTTATTTAAATTCTTCTCAAAAGATATTAAAAATAAATCTTACTTATTTTTTTAAAAAATAGTTTACACCTCATAAATTAAGTTCTGAATCCGTCACTGATGTGTGTGAGTAGGTATTGGACTTGGAGCCTTGGAGGTGTCATGGTCATCCATCTAAACCAATAGTAGCAGTAATGTTTTACTGTCACTACAATGTGACACAACAAGGAAATCAATTTCAATATTATCATTTATTTAAGCACCAAATTCTACGTCTTTGATGTGTACCAGAACTATATTAGTCAACCACTTGTCGTTTTAATTGACATCAATTTCATATATAGATGCCTAGCTACGCCTAGCTATTATAATTGCTCTTACCTCTGTTTCTAAATCTAAATACAGAGTCATATAATTAATTTATAAAGATTTAAAAATTAATTTAGTTATTTATAAAAAATATTGTATATTGATTTTTT
>JANTPZ010124293.1:0-13468 GCA_025593235.1 Vachellia pachyceras | reverse complement strand
CCATGGGCTAGGTCAAATACGTAAACCTAAACCCTAGTGGGAAGTTATAAGAGGGGGGAAGTGGCTCCCCAAAGGCGGCAGACATAACACACAGAGAAAACAAGTTTTCTCCCTTCCCTTTTCTCTTAGAGAGAATCCTCTCATCTCCTCTCCTCTTACCTTCGGTGCTTTTGCTGTGTCTCATATTCGGATCCATACTTGTGATCCGTATTCCGCGTGGGTATCTGTAGATTCATAATTCGGCATCTCCAGGTACGTCCGAAATCCTTCACTTAAAAATATTACATTCTTAGAATTTTAATAATATGTCATAAAAAAGAATTTTCAAATTAAAAAGCATGCACAAAAGATCGATATCTAATATTAAAAAAAAAACTATCAGTATATGTCATTACTTTATTAAATCAACGGTTCCGCGTTGGTTCCACTTTACATTGCAAGTAGGAATACAGAGATATGATTAGGTACATGGTCTAAAAAGTTCAGATCATTATTTTGGAAAAAAAAAAAGAATTAGATAAAAAAATTGGCTCACTTTAATTTCAATCCTGCATATTAATTATAGTTATGATAATACTCTTATCTCAATAAGAACAAACAAAGATCCACGTTCTCTTTGACTGTATCCAGAACATTCACGTATCTAGAACCTGTGACTTAGATCTAACCTACCATTTTAACTTAAATTAATGTTGTCTTTGCAATGCCCAGTTAGAAATTTTAGTTTGATTGTTTTCTCAACAAAATGATTGTTAAAATTCTTTTCCATGTGATAGTATAAAATTAAAGGGGAAGTTAAGCTAGCTAAGCCTAGAAAATTAAAGAGGAGAAAATAAAAATAAAACAGAACAAAATTCTCTCAGCAATATATTGCTCACAAAATTATTGAATTGATTAATTCTTGGGTTAGTTAATACTATTATTGGTTGTTATAATTTCATCAAATTTTGATTTTAGTTAATTTAGTTTCAAATTATAGTTTTTGGTTCCTATAGATTTATAAAAAAAACTTGGTCTGATTTAATAGCCTTTGAAATTATGGCCCTTGGTTGGAATTAAAAAAATTTTGAGTTAATTTTTTTCCATAATCATCTTCCATGTTTCCAACAATTATCTTTCACATTTTTGGTACGTATCATTACCATATTTGAGTAATAAGTTTTTAAATATTTTTAGTAGTCCTTAGATGTTTTCAATACCTATCCCCAGGGTTTTCAACAAGGGTGTTAACTTTCATTCAAAACACTAAGATATTTTTCAATAGCATTCATCATTTTAAAATAATTTTTAGTGCAGTTTTACCCTTAAAAGTTTTTTCTTATTAGCATTCAATATTGTAAAGTAATTGTTGTGCATTTTTATCCTTAAAGTATTTCTAAATAGTATTCAACACACAAATAACTTTTAGTGCAATTTTACCCTTAGGCATGGTTTGGATGGAGGGAATAAATGGAGAACAATATGTATTCTACTACAAATGATAACTTCAAGGGAAAAAAATAAAAGAAAATATTTCACTACTTTAAGGAGTTTTAAAGTGACCCAATATTTTAAAACATTTTACTGCTAATATTTGGGACTAACATGACCCAATATTGGAAGGGTAAATTGCTGAACTGGATCCTTTGTTTAAATGGAAAGTGAGAAACTAGAAGTTAAAAAAAAAAAAAATTTCTTCTGCAATTTTAATATCAAAAGAAAATAATAAAGAAGGAAAAAATTGAGAGAAAAGGAAAAAAAAAGTTTGTGGTGCTCATTGCAGTTGAGAAAAACTTTAAGGGAAAAATTACATAAAAAATTATTTTAGGTTGTGCTAGTAAGTGTTAATAAGAAAATACTTTAAGAATATAATTCTATAAAAATGACTTTAACATTATAGTACTACTGAGAAATTGCTTTAGGGGTACTAAATGTAACTTAATCCTTTTAACAGCTAACTTTAAATTTTTGAGTATTAAATATTGAAGATGAGTATTAAAGACATTTAATTTAAAATGACTATTAAAAAAATTCAAAAAATTGAGTAGTGTGAATAGTAAGGATGAGTGTATGGAAGATTAGTACTGAAAATATGGAATTGACTCCAAAAATTCAATTCCAGATAAGGATAATATTTTATTTTAAAATCTCAAAAAATTTTAAGATCCTTAACTGTAATTCATATTTTTTGAGATTCCTTAAATATCATTTTTCTCAAAAGCAATTAAGAAAAACATAAGATATTGAATTCATTTACTACACAAGAAATAAACTAAGAAGTTTATAAAAAAGAAATTAACTAAACTCTAGTTTATAAATGAGATCAAATTTTCTTGAACAATATAAAATCTGCCCACTAGAAATTCTAAGATCTACTTAGAGAAAAACAATAATAAACATGAAAAATCAATCCTCGTAATAGTTCCTAGATTTGGCAAAAAAAAGTAATAGTTCCTAGAGGTATTCATTTTTATTCAAAGAAAGAATCATAATTGTTTACGAAGCAAGGAATATATATATATATATATATAATATCTAATAAATTCTAAGGATTTATCGGCCAGCAACTTTCATTTATAATTGACAAGTTCTTAAAAGTAATTAACAAATCATTGGGATCTATCAAATATAATATCCCTTGATTGTGACCTAAATGTGATTACTCCTTATTCAAAGTGTTAATATAATGTTTGATTCTTATAGTTTCCCATCATTTTGGCTTTAGTCTCTTAAATTTCTTTTCATTTAAAATGTTGGTCCTACATTTTAATAAGAGTTAAGATCTTATTTTATTCCAAAAGTTGTCATATAAAAGCAATGTTGTTTCAGAGGTTTTTTAAGAGGAATATCATACTGGAAGTTTTCAAATTGTATCAATGCCATCCAACTATTATGGAAGTTATTTTTGACATTTAGTAGATCAGATATAATGAGATGATATATCCGCGTGTCATGTATATCATTTTTATTTTAGATTAAGATGCAAATTTGCCACATAAGTATTCACATTTAAGCATTAGGTATACAAAAGTTTTTGAATTGAAGCAATTTTGACTCGCCTATTAGCTATGTTAAGTTAAACTATTAGTTGATCAAATATGCTGATATAGCAAGTCCATATGTCATTCATTTCATTTTTTTGAAATTAGATTTATAAATAAGAAATTTTTTTAAAAAAATACATCATGTAGATTGGAGAAAAGTCAAAGAGGTAGAAGCATCTTACTCAGATAAGAGAAAATAAAAAAGATGCTTACCCAATGTATCCGATACAACAGCAGAGGATTTCTGGTAGCCTTCTTCTTGGCAATCTTTTTCATTGTGTCATGTATCCGATAATCGAATCTTCTTCTTTACTCTCTAATGAATTGAGATCCTTTACCATGTGCGACTTGAGCAACCGAAACTTATGTTAAAAGTTAAAACTATAGAGAACAAATCAAAATGAAGATAAAGTATAAGAATCAAACATTATTAACTCTTATTCAAAAGTTTCAATATACCACACATGACCTATTGGCACAAAATAACAAGTTGATCTTTTTCATGCTTTCTAATCACTAACGTATCCATCAATTCTTTTTTTATTTTTAAAAGGAGAAATAGTGTAATCAAGCTTGACAACAATCAAGTTTTGGAATTCTGGTTGAATAAGAAACAACGACAAAAGCTGGTCAAACATAATTTTTATGAGACATTTTTTTCCTGATATATCTTTTGTATCTTTACATAAATCAATCAAATATATGTCATCTTTATCATCTACTTAACGCGGCAATGGGATGACGGGGCTGCCCTATGGGGCAACCCATGGTTTAGCCCGTTTTAACCTATATACCAACTCCCCCTATTTATTTTCCCATCACCAGCAAACCTGAAATTACATCATCTAAGCAGCATTTTAAATAATTCAAACATGAAATACTAATATAGCATTATAGGAAACCTAAAATATATCCAAACATTAATCTAGCATTACAGAAAACATGAAGATATCAAAGTACATTAACATGAAGATATCCAAACTGTTGGGATTAGAACGTACAAGCAGTGGAAGAAACGATTACAAATTAAAATTTTCTAATCCCCGTATGGATCTATCAAAGGCGTTTAGACCGAGGAGATAGAGCAATACTTTTTTCCCTTTGGAATTCGAAGCGTCCTTTGCATTTGGATCTTTTTAAGTTCCATGACTTTCCGTGTTCTTGGCTTCGATCATAAGGAGCCAACGTTTCTAATCGTCTCCTGTTGGAAATTGTGCCCTAGGGGCCAATCATTGTATATTAGACATTATTTATTTTAATGTATTTTCTTCATTTAATTATCATAACTTTTGCATGTTTATAATGATGATTGCATCCATGGATAAATTATGAATATTGTCCTAAATATCCCTGGTCGGTTATCTGTGGGGAACAAAGGTAAAGTAAGACCAGTATGACTTTGATAAGGTATGGAGATACGAGTCAAAGTCATAGGCACTTGTAAGAGTACAAAGCGCTAGGCCGACCCTCTATGAGAAAGCCATATGTATTAAGTTATTAGCTTATCTCATATGTAATCACGTCACAATGCCCTTTGACCTGAGATCATCATGGATTCCTGCATAAAAGTCACTAAGCTTTGACCTAGTCAAAAGTCACATTTGACCGGGTGATAATAAAAACTATAATCGGGCTTAAGGGTTTTCATGTAGAGGAATGTGAGTGATCAAGATGGAATTTATCCCTCGCATTAGTTGAGGGATATTACTGGGGCCCCTCGATGAGTGAGTCTGATAAATGTATGGACATACTATAACGAAAAGGATTTTTCGTTTATATGATTAGACTACTCAGGGATCGAGAAAGTAATAGTCGGGAATAGGAGGATGACGTCATTCATGCCTCATCTTTGACCGAGATATCGCATGACAAAAGGGATATGATATGATTGCATAAAAGGTTGCGTCGTGTTAACGATCCCCATATGATTTAGGTAGTCATAATGTCTTGCTAGAGACCGCTTGCGACTTGTGGGATAATGTTGAGTTTAGCCCACTGCCAACTTCATGTGGGCCTACAGGGTCGCACGCAAGAACAGCCCAACAAGAGCTTTAATTCTAGGGTTTATTCGAATTTTATATATATATAAATTCGAAATGACAATAATATCATATGTTAGTATTTAATTTATTTGATAAATTAAATAACTACCATTCATATTCAGATTTAATTTATAAAGATAAATTAAATTCGTTGGCTCACTATTTGGATTAATTATATGGATATGATTTGATCAGATCAGATTAATTCAAATCAGAATTGCAAAATTCGAATTTCACATTTAGAATTTCAAGATTAATGAAGATTAGTCTTGAATATCTTTTGAATTTCAAATTTCAAATTCAAGATTATTAAAGATTAATCTTGAATATCCTTTTGAAAATTTGAATTTTAAGATTAATAAAGATTAATCTTGAATATCCTTTTGAAATTCAAATTTCAAGATTAGATCTTGAATATCTTTTGAAATATCGAATTGCAAGATTAGATCTTGAATATCTTTTAAAATTCAAATTTCAAGATTAGATATTGAATATCATTTCAAATTTCGAATTCCAAGATTAATCAAGATTGGTTCTTGAATATCTTTTGAAATTCAAATTTTAATATTAGATCTTGAATATCTTTTAAAATTCGAATTTTAAGATTAAAATTAGAACTTGAACATCCTTTTGAAATTCGAATTTCAGGATTAATAAAGATTAATATGAGATATCATTTGGATTTCAAATTTCAAGATTGATAAGATTAATCTTGAAATTCAAATTCAGATTTTTCAAGATTAATAAAAGATTAATCTTGGATTATGATGCACTCTATGAGCTTTATAAATATGAGTGCCCGTGAACAGTATAGGCATCCCATTCCGAATTTGAATTCGCTCTTGAGCCACAAAACCCTAGAGAGAGAGTGTGAAACGAAGAGGCGCTAGCACGCTGCCATTATTGGAGACTGTTCGCGTGGATACCGGTAGAGGGAGGCAATCTAAAGAACGTCGGCTCCTCGTAATTGAAAGCAAGAGCGCGGAAGGTTGTGGAATCTGAAGAGATCCAGACGCAAAGAAAGGGACGATCTCGAAATGTAAAACGTACGCCTTCATCTCATCAATCTAAACGCCTTTGACATATCCGTATTTGGGATTACAAAAATTTTAAATTCCGCTGTGTGTACATCCTAATCCCAACATCTCCCTCTACTAGTATCCACGCGAACAGTTACCAACAATCGCAGTGTGCTAGTGCTTCTCACTTCTCACTCTCTCTCTAGGGTTTCTGTGGCTCACAATCAGATTTGAATTGCATACCTCTCTTGCTCATGAGTCTTCATATTTATAGAACTCGTGGAGAGCATCATAAAGTGCTATTAATCTTTTATTAATATTTAAAATTCAAATAAAGATCTAAAAAGATATTCAAGATTAATCTTAAAATTCGAATTTCAAAAAGGATATTCAAGATAAATCTTTATTAATCTTGAAATTCAAAAATCAAAAGATATTCAAGATTAATCTTCATTAATCTTGAAATTCGAAATTTGAAATTCAAAACATGAAATTCGAATTTTGCAATTTTAATTTGGATTAATCTAATTTGATCAAATCATATCCATATAATTAATCCAAATAATGAGTCAATAAATTTAATTTATCTTTATAAATTAAATTTGAATATTAATGTTAGTTATTTAATTTATCAAATAAATTAAGTATTAAAAATAACATATAATATTGTTATCATTTCGAATTTATATATACATATATAAAATTTGAATAAACTCTATAATTTAAAGTTTATGTTGGGCTGTTCTTGCGTACGACCCTGTACGCCCATGTGAAGTTGGTAGTGGGCTAAACTCAGTACTAGCCCACAAGTCGTAAATGGCCTTTAGCAAGACATTGCGACTACCCAAATCACATGAGGATCGGTAACACAACACAACCTTTTATGTAACCACATCACGTCCCTTTTGTCACACGATATCTCGGTCAAGGATGAGGCATGGATGACATTCTCCTCATATTCCTAACCATTACTTTCTTGATCCCTGAGTAGTATGATCTTAGAAATGAAAACTCCTTTTCGTTACAGTATGACCATACATTTCTTAGACTCACTCATCAAGGGGTCCAGTAATATCTTTCAACTAATGCAAGGGACAAATCATATCTTAATCATTCACATTCCTCTGCATGAAAGATCCCTAAGTTCGATCATAGTCTTTATCATCACCCGGTCAAATGTGACTTTTGACTAGGTCAAAGTTTAATGACTCTCATGTAGGAATCTATGCTGATCTCAGATCAATGGCCATTGTGACATAATCACATATGAGATAAGCTAATGACTTAATCTATGTAGCTTTCTCATTGCGGGTCGTCTAGTACCTTGTACTCTTACAACTGTCTATGACTTTGACTCGTATCTCCATACCTTATTAAAGTCATACTGATCTTACTTTATCTATGCTCCCGCATAGACAACCAACCAGGGAAATTTAAGACGATATTTATAATTCGTCTATGAATGCAATTATCATAATAAATATATAAAAACTATGATAATTAAATGGAGAAAATAAACTAAAATAAAATAATGTCTGAGGTATAATAATTGCCCCTCATGGCACAATTTCCAACACAAACATGAAATACTAATCTAGCATTACACTAATCAATTACCCAAACATTATAGTGGCATTTTAAGGAGTCAATTGAATCCCCTTCATGCTAGATCTTGAACATCATCTTCAGATTCATTTGAAGCCTTTGCTGCATTATCTTCATCTCTAAAACAATTAAATTTGATTTTAAAAACATGTAATAAGAATGTAATGAAACAATGAAATTTTAAAAAATAGCAATGTAATAGGAAATAAAATACCCATAACGATGTTTGCAGTCTTATCAAAATTATCAACACCAAAATCATTGGTTCTATATGGTTTCTTGTAAAGCCAATTTTGTGCATATATGAGTGCCTTAGCCAACGTTGAAGATAAAGAGCTCTTGAAAGTAACAAGTACTCGATCCCAATATTGAAAGCAAATTCTGATGATATTGTAGAGACTGGTGCAGCTAAGAAACCTATCATCAATTCATCATCAGTTCAACACATTGTATTCAAATGAAATCAAACAGCCATCTTGACAATTCATTCATTCATTCATTTATCACAATTCATTCAATTCATCAGCACAAGCTCTTGACAATTCATTCATTCATTTTAAAACAATTCATTCATAATTAGAAGCTCTAAAAGGAAAAGACTATTTATAGCAAATGAAGAAAAGTCTGGTTTGGATCAATTGCGAAGATCCGAAGGGTAAATATAGCCGCAAATGCAATTGCTCAAAAGACTACTTGAGGAGAAAACAAACTAAACTGTGATAGACACTGAGAGTCTGAGGTAGAGTGAGACGAGACAGATACAGTGACTGAGTGAGCATGCCGAAAGGCTAACGGGCAGGCACGGGCACCCCATGTCTAAACTTGTGCCCCTCCCCATAATGAATCTAACCCGCCGTTTTTGGACCCGCCCATAACATATCCCATTTATGTGGGTACAAACAGGTTTTGTTCTCACAGGTCGTGGGTTATATGCTCACCACCCCTAATGTACATATTCATATTCACGAGCAATAATGACATAATATTGGAAATTCAATTTAATTTTAACCTTGATCTATTTGAGAATCTTTGAATAATGATATAATTAATTAATTAATTAATATTTTGTCCCTTGTGCCTCAACGATCCCAGTTCAAAGTAACAACTTTCTTCTATATGTTTTCCTTTGTTTCTTTGTCTAGAAATTGATTGGGCGATTTAAAAAGAATCCCAATTAAAAGAAAGAAAAGGCGTTGCTTTATTAAGTTTATTTACTTTATATTATCTTGGACAACCGAATAAGACAGATGACCCTGTTGTTCAAAGTATTTTGCATTTTGCTTTACTTTTTACTTTTTATGCTCCAACTTTGTGGTCCTATAAATTAAACTATAAGACATTTTGTTTTTATTCGATGGCTCTCGTCTCAATCAATCACATTTGAATAGGGTTTCCTTTAAAATTAAGTATATTAAGGACAAAAAAATTCACATAAAATAAAATTAAAAAAAAACAGGCTTGCATAAGAGCAGTATTTACAAAGGAATAAACTGCACTCTTTGTAATTCACAAAAAAAAGGGACTCTTGGTTCACTTCAACTTTATTGTAGAGATAAGTTAAAGGGTTAAAATAACTTTAGTAAAAAAAATTTCATTAGAGGCGTTTGCACAATTATATTTTGAATGATACAAAAGTAGATATATAATTTAAAATGATGCAATTTTAATAACTTTTTAAATTGATCGAAACATCTGTATCTTTTTTTATGTGGGACCAACTTGTTTTCCCAGAGCTTTGTAAAGGATACTTACACCAATTTAACGAAGTTGCTAAAATTGTTGCATAATTTTAAAAAGATTGTCTATACTTTTTACACCATTTAAAATTTAATTGTGTCATATTAACGTGACAAATAGCTTTGTTACTTAAATTGCACCATAACCATAACTTAAATTAAAAGATTAACCGCATGATAATAATAAATTAAAAGATTAACTTAAATTGCACTTTGTTAGTTAAATTGCACCTTATTTGTATCTTATCCCAGCTTTTAAATTAAAAGATTAACTACATGATAATAATAAATAAATCCTAATATGCTATTAATGATTAAATGACACCCAAAACACTAATTAATGACTCTTGGTTCTTGGCCTTATTTAAGAAAGAGAAAATTACAAAATAAATAGAAAAAAATGATGACTTAAACCAAATAAATAAACTCTCGTTGGATTGATATATCTTCAAGTAATAGCTTCTTGACTAATCTCATGTAATATGATGGAAATGCCCTCCAGGTTTAAATCATTCTCCTCGTTTTGAAAAAGAGTTTTCTTCAAATCTTGCAAGTCATCAAGAATTGTTTGAGACTTATTGATTAGATCACAAATATCTTGTTGCACTTGCAAAAGTGAAATAACCCTACTAGGAAGGGTAATTTCAGCCTTTTTAGGCTCTTTGTAGCTTGTTAGGTACTAAGCAATTATCTTTTCATTACCGACATCTAAAGACAGTTGCTCATCGTCAATTTCCCAAGGTAATAATAGTTCAAAGCCATCACTTTCACTATATTTAAATGCCTCTATTCTGTTGTAAACATTTTACATATGAATGTCTATAACTTCAAACTCTTAGGATTCCTTATGTTTAATATTATAAACTTATAACCTCCCAATGAATAGTTTGTGAGGGGTTTCTTATGGTTAATGCTATTATGTTTACATTTATTTCTTTGTAGCCTTATGCTTATACTTTAATGGTTGGAAGCCTATAAATAAAAATAATATACAAGGTATTGGTACCTAGAATGAAGTGATGAGAGTTCCTTCTTATTCTCTCCTCCAACCTTTTCTCATCTTCTCCATCTCTCTATTTCAATCTCTTGGGTATTCTTTTATTTTTATAACAATAATATAATTCTACATTAATAATTTAACCCTCTAGAAGAATTTTAAATCCATTTTACGCCCAGCAGAATTCCCCATAGTTACTCAAAGTTGCCCTAATTTATGAGATTTAGGCTAAAACTAGAGATGGAGTCGAACATATTCCTTAAGTAGGTTATGTTGTTAATAAGGTAACATAAATTTGGAGTTTTAGTAACTAGAACAAGGATTTCTAGAAAAGCCCCAAATTGGGTTCTCAAAACTTGGCTTCGATCCCCAAAGACCTAAAGAATCCATGATTAGCAGGATCGCAACGTTAACAGAAACGTTTGGCATGCTCTTCGATGGTCAAATATTTGGATATGTAACTCATCGGTTCTACAATCATGGCAAGTAGATCACATAATTAAAATCCTACATATATAACACTAAAAACCTCAATATATTCTTACAATATAGAACAACTAACATATGCAGGCCAAACACAATATTCAAGAGATTATTACTAAATTTTATGTATACGGTTTGGTTGACTTTGTAGGACTCAGCTGTTTCTTGGGTTTCTAAAGGATTCTATCTCCTTCTGCTTGCAATACTTGGCCACGTGCCAGGTTTCTTTTACTCTTACAGCAAGTTTTTGGATCTCCTAGGCACAACCATGACCATGTTAATTTTTACCACATTTCTACTTTCTTTGCAAGTCAAAAACATTATTTGTTTGACCGCCTTTAGGTTTCTTACTCCAGGTTCCTTTGCTTTCCCTCTTCATTCATAGCTATCCTTACTCAAATGGTTTCTTCAACTTAGGAGCTTCTTTTATTTCATTATGAATCTCCTTTTGTGGATCTCAGCCATCTGCACAAAGGCATTAAAAATATGGCAAAAATGATAAATTAAACAAGGATCACATAAAATTCCTTCTATTAATAAAACATTTCCTTTCGTTTTTTTAACAAGTTGGTAATCTTGACAGCTGAAAAGGCCTAAGTTGAGTGTGAAGCTCCTTAACTTCACTAATAAGAAGTTTTAACCATACTTGGAAATTGATCTATTCAAGCTTAGACTAATGGCTTGTTTGGAAGTTATTTTGAAAATAGTTTTTACAGATTTCGAGGTAAAACCTAGATTTTTTAGAATAGATTTTGGAAAATAGCTTTTATGGATTCTGAGGCAAAACCTAGATTTTGAAAAGTGATTTATGTTTGGGAAGTTATTAACTTTTACGGATTCCAAGGCAAAAAAATTGGTAGGAAAAAGGGAAAGAGAGAGTGAAAAGTAAGAAGTAGAAAAGAGAAGAAAGAAAAAGTAGGAAGTGGGAAAGAGAAAGAAAGAAAAAGTAGAAGAGGGGAAAGGGAAAGAAGGAAAAAAGTAGGAAATAGGAAAAAAATAGGAAAAAGAGGAAAAAATAAGAAAGAGAAAACCTAGGTTTTGCCTAGGTTTCAAACGGAGATTTTATAACCAAAATAGTTTTTCTGAAAATTTTTTGTGCTGGACAAAACCTATATTTTGAAACCAAACCTAGATTTCAGGAAGAGAATGCAAACAAGCTCTAAATTGTTGGAAAGCAAAAATACAGATATGGAACTTGCATAAAATGAGATGTGTTACGCAACATTCCTTATGTATCTCAAAACGTTTTATATATTATTAATTCTAATAATTATTAAGTATTATTTCACATGTATAATTATTTTCGACGTATTGCGCTAGTATTTAATTAACAAAAATGCTACTGAATCCTACCATAATAAAAATAAGACCCGAATTTCCTGCATCTTTATGACATATGAAGTACGGCACACTGCTCACTCTGACTCAAGATAATGGATAAATAGAAGCTAGCATTACAAATTGGGTATATCTTGAAATTCATTGCATCTTGACATTAATAATTGATGTGATAGCTAGCAAGTGTGGACCAAAGACCAAATATCCATATTTGTCATTAAGGATTGGAACTTTACATTGTACATGTTTGGTATTTAAAATTACGTTTATATAAGTTAAGATAAAACTCATCTCACATACTTACTTTGATTTATGTGAATTCATTCTCTGAACAAATTTTCAAACACACACATTATTATTAATAAGGATGAAGTGTTTATAGCAATCAATTTGAATTGCAAAACAACTCTCGAATCAAATCTCATATAAAGAGGAGAAAAGGGGGGAAATGAAGCCCTTGAGCGAGAAAAAATTACTGAGGGAAAAATGTTAGGTTAAAATCTATTTTGAGGGCAAACTTGACTCTAACACCAAAAGTCACACCTTACTCTAGGGTCACCTCTTAAGGGAAGCTTAACATAGAAAGGAACCATTTCAGTACCTAAAGACATGAGTTTTTAAAAAAAAAATTTAAATAATTTAGGGTTCTTTTTTAACATTTTTAATAACAGTTAATGTATAATTTTAACAATAAAGTTTTTCATAAAAACGTTTGGAACAACTAAGTTTTGAAAGTTGTATTGTACATCTCTTTTCAAATTTTTGGGATGTTACATAAGGTTTAGAGTAAAGTTGAAACACTTTGATCCCAACAAAAATTTACTATCTATATTCAAGTACCGTGTATATATATATATATGAAAAAGATTGTTACTGAGAGCTCTAGACTCATGTAGTTCGACAGATTCAATCTAAATTTATTGGGATTCAATGTAAATTTCGAAAATCTATTGGTGTTGAACAAATAAATAAGTTGTAATTCATGAAGTGTGTAATTAATAGCTCAAAGAAAACATTAATAATAAGTCTATTATTTTATTTTATGTTTTCATCATTGCTGTATTTCATTGTCCCATCACAATCTTTTCCCTTGAGTTGGTTCACAGAGAAATCAACCAGTCATTCTTTATCCCCATGCTTCTCACCAACTCAACCAACAACACAAACACATATATTGAGTGGTTATTAATAATTTGATTAGGCTAAGTTTACACACACACACACA
>JANTPZ010124282.1:0-10389 GCA_025593235.1 Vachellia pachyceras | reverse complement strand
ATGAAAGTGAATCTCACCTGCAGATTTTTCACGGAGATATTTCTCCAATGTCTTGTTGATTAAATGTTCCTGAAAATTCTTCTGATGTTCAGTCATACATGCATATATGATAATCTCTTTCTTTCGTGGTAACATCTGCTCAACATCACTCTTCATCCTTCGGAGAAGAAAGGGGCGCAGGATGGCATGGAGCTTAGCTACCACCTACATGTGATAAAAACCTTAAGCCTTCTGGTTCAAATAAGCAAATGATAAACAGAAGCTATCTTGTTATGCATGCCTGAGCTCTTCTGCCTTCTTCCAATTCTTCTTTTGTTGCTCCATTACTGCACTTTCCTGACAGATTAAACCTATAAAGAAACTTGATTAGATTAAAAAGTAAATTCAAGGTTAACATGTGAAGAGTCTGGCTGCAATTGAATGAAATGACATCAATATTGCCAAATGGAAATAAGCAATCACTTATACTGCTAGAAATTATAGAACAGTCACATGTAGAAATGGAAAGAGTAAATTAACTGGCAAATTCTATTTTAAAATAGGTACCATTATAAAACTATCAAACTTCCCTTGAAAGCTATAAAACTGCCATGAATCGCTTGCCTTCAATACTCAGATATTTATTACGCAGTTAAAAAAATAAAAAAGATGATGCATCAGCAGTCATAGATTATCAACAGTCACATTCAAAGATGAAACTCAAGCAGAAACTAGAGGAAACAAGAAAAACATGGAATGAACTTGGAATGACGAATAAGCAAAGCAAACTAACCATGACTCAAATTCTTCAAGGGAAGAGAAAATGTCGGGTAAAATGAAGTTCAACAATGACCATAGCTCAGCCAGGTTATTCTGAAGAGGTGTCCCAGTTAAAAGAAGTTTATTTTCAACGGGTAAGAATTTCAACATCTGGACTAATTTGCATTTTGAGTTTTTGAGCCTGTGTCCCTTCATAAAAAAGAAAATTACAGTTAGAATACCATAACCAAAACCATTAATGAATTCTTGCCGATAGCAAGCAACTAAAAATAAAAGCTACAATCACTCACTCTAAAGTGAATCTTTTACCTCGTCAATTACAAGATATTTCCAATGGTAGAACCTGAGATATTTCTTAGCATCATTTAACGCAACTTCATAGGAAGTGATGACTATGGGAAATTTTGGGCCAACCATTTTGGGCATATGCTTCCTTCGGATCTCATCTCTTTCTTTCTTGCCACCATGGTAAATAATAGCACTGAGTGTTGGAGCGAACCTATATACATGTATTGAAAATATTAGGTTGCACTACAAAACCATTACAACATATAATTGCATGAAAAACAAATTCTATAAAACATTTACCGAGAAATTTCACTCATCCAATTAGAAAGGGTTGATAGAGGAGCAATTATCAAATATGGACCATCCAAACCTTTCCCTTTCAGATGCGCAAGGAAACCAATAGTTTGGATTGTCTTCCCAAGACCCATTTGATCAGCCAAAATCCCATTCAGTCCATTTTGCCATAAGGAGATCAACCATTTGACACCCTTCATTTGATATTGCTTCAACTTTCCACCAGTCAACAGAGGTATGAGCTCTTTCTGCTCCTTATCAATTCTTTCCTCTTCTGTCAGGTTCATATCTTCAGCACTCTCACTTTCTTTTGATCTTGTAAGCATGGCAGCTACCGCCCTTTTGGCTTTCTTCTGATATAATTTCAAACAGCATGAAAAAATTTAATGCAAGTTTGCCACAACATGAAACCAGGTGCAAACAAATCAAATAGCACAAGATAATCAGTAAAAATTATAAAGGGCACGCTTAATCCATACACAGCAGTTAAAGGCAATAAGTGGTGCCTCTCATACTCGTTTGATGTAGAAAGGTACGAGCAGGAGAAGATTTAATTTTCCCTGGAACGCTAAGTTAACAGAAAGAAAAAGGTGAATATATGCAGTAACACTTTGAACTCACATTCTTGTATTCTGATTTTGTTTTTCTCTTTGAGCCACGGCCCCTCTTTTTCTCAACCGGCTCATCATCTTGTTCGTCCCCATTCTAGTAACCAAAATTCAAATGCAAGATTGTGACACAGGAAGAAATACATCGGAATGCATAACAAGTTGACACAATAAAAGCACAAGGAAATACAAGTGTGATGTCATCCATTTTCTCCAGTAGAAATTCCGAGTAAAGTTGGGTTTGTGTTAAAAGCTCATCCAACTTGCTAAACTGGGTTTCATTAAGCTTTGGTGCCTCTTCTGGCTCATATTTGGATTCCTCCTCCTCTTCCTTGATTCGAGTTTCCAAAAGCTGTTTTTCCTCTTCTTCCATTGACCTTGATATAAAAGAAGGCACGTCATTCTTGACATCTACTTCCTTTGTCTTCATCTTCACATTTGAAAGGACAAGGGAAAATAGAAACACGAGCCACGTAAGCATTTTATCGGAAAAGCAGAAACACTAGCAACGGAAAAGTTCAGTTAATTTCGGGCTTCCATTTTAGACTTCCCAAGCAAGTATTTACTCCTGAGAAATAAGGAGGGCTATATACTATACCTCATTCTTCTCTATCAAAGTCGGTGACTTTGCATCTCCATTGCTCCTCACTCCGTTCTCCATTCTGAGTCCTAAATCAAAGAAACAATACACGAAAATGTCCACAGAAAATCAGTAGAGCCAGAAAGAAAAACGAAGTCAGAGGACACACGCCTCGATCGCTCAATGTCAAGAGTGCTAGAGGTAACATTTGAGTTGGCAAAATACGTAACAGAAAAGTAGTGGAGCAGCAGCAAAAGGAAAAGGAAGGAGGGTAAATGTGCGATTCTAACAGAACGGGTTTTTCTTTCTTCAAACGCAGAGAGGCGGAAGCCCTACGGGCTAGGGGAGGAGCCAGAAAACATGGAACTGGACGACCGAAGCTGACGAACAAGTGAACAACAGTGAGTGGGAAAAACTGGAGCGAAAAGGCGCTTTTAATGGGCGGGAAAGACTATTTGACAAATTACCCTCCTATTGTCACCTTATTTACAGGAAAAAAACTAGACTTATTGAACGCCAGGCTTGCTTTCTTGGGCGAACCCGGTAGGGTCATTTTGAGCACTCAATTTTATTTTAAAGGACGGGCCAGGCCAACGAGTTGGTGGGCTTCCGGGCAAAATGTTTGTTTGTTTGGGCTATAACCCATTTTCAGGCTAAGCCAGAACAAGAGAGAGACTTTTTTTCCCAAACGAGCCGGAGAGAAAATGGACACTTCTTCGTGTTTGTCAGAGAAACACGTTGAAATCGTATTCTATATAAGTTAAGATAAAACTTCTTTTACATACTTATCTTAACTTACATAAAATTACATGAATTTTCAAAACACACTAATTTGTTATAAACTTTAACGCTTCTTTGTTAGGTGCCCATTTGAGAGTTGCATGGTTTTACACTATATACCTTGTATTGACATTATTTTGACCCGTTCGGCCAGAACAGAACTTATTCCATCCGGAAACATCTGTTCTCCATTGAACATCGATCGAAGCGCCTTTTTAAAGTACCGGAACGAGATATTTAATGGGCACCAAAAAAACTTTAAAAATACTTGAAAGTGAATTTGATAATAAAGATTCTCCTTTTCAAATTGAAAAATACATTTTGCCCCCCAAAAAAAAACACAGTGCCTACATATCTACGTATATAATCCAAATTATATACTAGTACCGTTTTGATTTGTGATGGAAGCTACTTTTTTGATATAATCTATGATTTATGCAAAGAACAAAAGTGGACTGAACCGGACCGATCAGAAACCAACGAACCAGTTATAAGTTCAATCAACCAGTTGAACCAAGGTCAACCCATTCAACCTAATTAAACGGGAAGGTTTATGGGTTAACTGGTTTTTTTATGTAAAACTTACAACTAAAAATATAAAAAAAATGAAATCAGGTAGGAAGATGTAGTTCATTAAATTTTTTACAAAAATATGGCAACAAAATTAACTTTTAATTAACACTATAGGTTTTATTTGTTAATTTTTATAAAGTAAAATATGATATATTAAATTCAATTATTTTAATATAACCGGCATGACTTCTGGTTAACCTCAATTTGACATACTGCATGCCTAAAAATGTCTTGGACCATACCAGTTTAAGGCTCAGTAAGCAAAACCAACCCTAGATGTAATCCACATTGGAGTCCCAATGGTCAGGCGTCTAGGGAACACGTGGAGCCACAACCAGATCTCATGTCTATCACCAACTTCCCTCGAACGTTGGACTAAAAGGGTAGGATGATTTGGCGATCACAACCCCTGAATCCTCAGAGGTCATTGGACACAGCAAACAAGCAACCAACTATTTATTTTTGTCCCACTCTCTTATGTAAAGACATTGAACTTAATGTATACACAATATTCACTTTGATCTCCCTTGTTTTTCCCTCTTCTGCTGTTGGGCTTTCTGTACAAATGCAAATTGCCATCACTATAATTCTTCTTCATTTCCTCCATTCCCCTTGTGTCAAAGGTAGAAGTTAAATTTCATATCCTTCATACTATTGGTGGCCTGTTTTCATTCAATTTTACATAGATTTAATTATCTATTGAAATTTGTTTAAACACCCACCTAGCCTTGAACCTATGTCTCACTGATTCAATGTCCAGTATAGCTTTTTCAACCTTTGGTCTATGAGATAAGTATATGAGAAGTGATTGCTTCAACCTGCTTGAATGTAAGCTTTTTAATGTGGTCCCAAACAAGCCTTAATTGATGCATAATGTCAAAACAATAGCAGATAAAATTTTTAAAATATATCCTTATCTATCTTTTACTAAGATCATCGATATAAATAACAATGTTATTTGATAAAGTGCTTCACATGCGGTAAGATATAGCATCCATTCACTAGGATATTATTTGGTAAGGGACTTTCCACTTGGTCCCTTGCGTCCATGTGCATGCAAACTGGAAGGCGTAACGGGAATTTTTTAAAGCTCATACGTAGCTTAATGCCTTATTGTTTGATCTTCATTTGTGATGCTCAATATATATGTCTCCATATATTTCCATTCATGGTTCTAAGATAACCATTTATTTATACTTTACATGACATGTAGTGAACAAAGTCCAAAAAGATTCTACAGTAAAAGGAATGGAAGAACAAAAGTAAATTACATAAATATTGAGTAAGAGGTTTTTCTTCGCTTGAAAAGGGATGGACAAATAGATGACTGTCGATGACCATTTCTGAAACACTTCCGTCCAGAGAATATATTCCTAGAGGCATATATAGAAATTAATTAAAGGCAAAACAAGCTTAAATGTGATGGCAGAGATTCTCAAACCCCATATACTCCTTATTTTCCATCCTCTCAACCATGTTCTCAATTCCCACTCCACCTGTAATACATATACATGCACCCAAAATTGGACATGAGCTGGTTAACGAGCAGTTTGAATTAAATTAAAAAAACTAATAAGAAAGGTATTAAGGTGGTTATAGAAAGTACCTAAACTTATTGCGCTGACAAAAATCGTGAGTGCAAGTATGAAGATGATTATGGAAGCTCTGCCCAGGACTGTAATAATCTTCCTCACCACATGCTGCCCAGTGAATGCAGCAATAGTCGCCACCAGAACAAAATACGAAGCTGTGTAGAAAATTAAAGAGCATTAATATATCCCCCAAAGTATGAGAACAAGTAGACTTTGAAATATCCATTATTAAAAAAAATGATGATAACACAGAGAGGGAGGGAGGCCATGTCAATGAGTATTTATGGGTTATAGCAGAATAATAACACTCGTCTATAATAGGACTTTTACCAAAAAAAAAATTAGATTTTATTTATTCTGCCTTACCATAGGGTACTGGGAAGCGATCCAGAAGGTAGTATTGCACCACTGACATGGAGGAAGAGAAAACCATAGAAAATGTTGACGTGGCACTTGCAACCTGGGACAGAAGAAAAATGTGTTGATGTTCTTTTGGGAAACTTAATTAATGATCATCAGTAACTGTGCACAAGAATGGTTAGGTGAGTACCTGAGGAGGAATTCCCATTTCCAGAAAGAGTGGTCCCAAAATAAAACCACCTCCAAGACCAAGCAATCCACCAACCATGCCAGCTATAATCCCACAGGAACAGTAGAGACATATCTGATGAAACTTCCAAACTGTGATTTCTTTTCCCTTCGAAGCGATCACTCTTTTTCCTTTGTAAAGGCTTACGGCCTCAAAAAGCGTCACAGAAAAAGCAATAGGCACCTAAAAAGTTACCAACAAAAATTTCAATTAACTCCTTAGACATCAAATTCTGTTTAGTTCCTGGGAGACGGTAACATGTTACCCGAATGTGTTGATTGTTAATTTACCTGCAAGGAATTAAGAATCCAGTACGCGACGGAACAATTTTCAGTGTACGTCTGCATGGGCAAAACGGTTATCAGTGAACCTAAGGGAAGAATGTAAATTTTGAGTGAATTATTAATATAAAATCATCACAGCAAATTAAATTGGAGGTTAAAAACGGGAGGTTGAAAAATCATTTCTCAAAGACAGATTTTTGAAAGGTACCAGCATTTTGTGGGGGACTCGTGCATTAAAAAAAGGTTTAGGGCATTGGTGATATAGCTTACCTTTACAATCTGAACAACGAGAAAGCCTACCCAAACGTACATAAGCAGTGCTACTTCTTTCCAGTAAATGTTCTCTATTAGAGGGACCTAAACTCAATTTGATAATTAAAACTAGTTAAGAAAACAATAAACTAAAGTTGCGACGGAAGATGATTCGGAACGACAATTGGAATTACCTCTTCGTCTTGCGCACGAGCCGGACCAGCTGGTAGTGATTTATATTCCTCTGGAGAAGCATTTGCAACATTTAGTACGGAGAGTGTTGTTTTAGAATTTGGATTCTTTGAAAGACTTTATCCAAAGGGTAGGGTTAGAAAAGACATAAGAATCCACCATTATTATTCTTATTTCTTCTAATTTTACCATCAAATATTTTAGAGAATCATCTTCAGGTTATGTTAATAGTATGTAAAAAGCAAGAAAATTCCATGACTAGTTTTACTATGAACAGCTAGATTCCATGTAGAGAGATTTGTTGTTTAGTCGAGAGTAAAAATATTTTCTTTCAATATAGAAACTGTCACCACATATAGAACTAAAGATGCAACTTCTTTTTACACAAGTTGGGAAACAAAAATATTTATGAATTCTGATATTCAAAGTCTTGTCATCACAAGGTGGTCGGTCCTCTGTATAATGTTTGGTTTCTCAGAATTTTTTGGTTAAATTTTCTCTTGTTTTCATATGCTCTTTTCTCGTCTTATATACTACCTGGTTTAGGCTCTGATTCAATCATCTTGGCTGCTTCCTGAAAATCAAAACAGCATAAATCTTATAATCAATAGAGGCCACAGGAGACTCCTTCTAAAGCTTTCAACTGTAAGGAAGGTAACTGTACCTTTTTCATCATCGATTCCTTTTTCCACGTATCTATGCCTTTGAATAGAGCTTTTGATGATGTACCTAAACCAATTATACTGACGTTGAGAATCAACTAATTAATCTATATTATACTGAACACCATGAATACACACACACGAATATACGTTACATTTAGATTTCAGATTATGCTAACATAATATCAATTAAAATAAGTTCTTCGGTTGCTCGCTCGGGGAAGAATAAGAAGAGACCGAAAAGGGGGAGGGGGAGCGGGAGGGAACCAAATCATATAGATTTCTAATGTTTTATGTCGTTCTATTATATTGCACACAGTCCATTTCTAAAAGAAATAATCACACAATAAGTGTGAATTTGATTGAAAAGGACAAGGCAATAAGATGCGAACAAAAGCTGGATGGAACAAGTTTAAGGATAACAAAGGTTAATGCAATTAGTAAAAAGTTGACTAAATCTATAAGATTTAATTTAAATTTTGTTGTTGATACAATGATCTTATTATATTGTTGGACAATCTATAATTACTTATGTAAAAATATTGAGTCTAAAAGTATACCCTCACTTTAATTAACCCATAATTTAACTAATTTAAACTTTTTTATTGAAAAAGGGGAACAAGTTTAAGGAACATGGGGAGGGGAGAGTATATTACCTAAGAATAGGATAATAAGCAAAACTGTCACCATCCAATCAGCAAACATGACATTAAATGCGACACCGATGCTTATTCCAAGCATTAACATAGGTTGGAAGAGCAAGGCCAAGTCATAATCTATAAGTGGCATCTCTAACGTTGGGTGTCTGAGCCTTAGATTATAGTACACTGTTGATCCAGCAGCGCCCATTATCATACCTATCGTTATAAAATGAAAGAAACATATTCAAACCTCGGAAATTGGTACTCAGGTCAGTTTCTATTAACATTAGAGTATCAACTCTGCATGCATGTGAACACGTCGTGTACCGAACATTTTGATCACTCACACTGCTACAACATGAGAAAATCTCAGAGATTAATACTAACGTACACTTGGAAATAGCCGTGGAAGACTTCGGATCAAAACCAATGATCAAAGTAAGCATAGGGACGAAAATGCCCCCACCTCCTACACCTCCAACGCTGCCTAAAGCTGCTCCGAAAAACCCAATGATTGATCCTACCACAGTCTTCCAACCAAACTTCATCTCCTGCGCAAACAAAACCAGCACAATATATAAATCTTCAGAGTTGAAGGAAAAATCAATAACTTCGTCACAGCTAAAAATAATTAGTAGTTTGGTATAACGAGATGCGTTCTGATGAACTCACAGGCCAAACCGGTTCATAAGAAGACTTATCATTCTGCCACATGAATTCAATCACTCTAGCTAGAAAACCACGTCCTTCGTCTCTCTCGACAAGATTGTCTGATTTCTCGTCTTTGATAATTCTCTCAGCTAGAGTGACGTTGCAGATAATGATCAGGCTCCACAATACAAGCCATGCTGCTTTTGCTGAAGTTTTCCGGTTCATCACTTGTATAGCCATGGATGGATATGAAGTTCAGAGCTTAGACTATAATGCTGAATCTGATATGCTTCACCCGTGTTTTTCTTTTCTGCTGCTTACTGGTTTATGCTTTTAGAAAGCATTGTTTGAGGATAGGAAATTGCGAAAAAGTAAGAAGTGCACTTGAGCACTTCGGCCATTATGTGTCTTTATAATAATAAATTAACTCTGTCTTGTTTTCTATGGCCCCAGTGAATCACATTATCCGATTTCCATAAGATTTTTTTTTTCCGTGGGGGCTTACGGATCGTTTTGTGCATAAGAGAAAATAAAACGTAAATGAAAATCATTTTGTAATTAAAAATGGTGTTTTATATGGTTAAATCCAAAAACTACTATTACATAATAATATTATATATATCCTGATTTTTGCGCAAGAGAAATAGATCATTTTTCTTTTAATGAGTTGAATAACCGGGTCCAATCGGATATGTTTCCTCAATCTGAAAAATGGGTTGAATCCTTCATGACTTGTGAATAGCTGTAAGTGTATTATACATATAAGCACTTGCTGGTAAATGCGTGGCTGGGACATCAATATACAACGAGGGTTTTCCTTTTGGGGAAAATATTCATTTTCAGATTAACAGATTTATATGAACATGAATAATTTAAGAAAACTCTACTAAATAAGTGCTTTAATTCTCGATGTTGATTCTCACTCATTATTATGATCTAAAATAAACATGACAAGCAGCAAGGGAACTTCTCCTATTGCACAGTGCCTGCTTGTTGAAGTTTCGCAGAAGTACGGTCCTAGTTTTGATTGGGTTCAACTCAGTCCTCTCTCTTGTCTGCTGTTTATCACCATATAGATGAAGAGTGTTATTCGAGGGCTCTTTTCAGGAGGCAAGTCCTCTTCTTTAAAAAGACAACCTATAATAATAACAGGGACACCTCTAGGATTTACCACAGGAAACAAGCCAACGCATGTTCCGGGAAATTTCATAGAACAATCACTAAGCATTTTTTTCGAAGCAATTAGTGAATAGTGAGAAGCTTCAAACTCAAGCATTTGTTTATTCTCTCTCTATTATGGATCATGGGACATGCCATTCCGAGCGTTGTAGAGGATTTTGAACCGGTACAGGGCAGAGACATGAAATTTCTTGGCAATTTCCACTGATTTTGGGTTTTCTCTCACTTTTTCACAAAAAACCAACTAAAAAAGACACAACTGCTACTTCTAATTTCTCACCTAACAAACCAAAGAGCTTGCTGGCTTAGAGACGAAAGTGTCTGCTATTTACTTGGAATCTGGATAGCCTCTAGTATACTGTTTTATCGCAGTTACACCGCATCATAAATGTTGAATCCGAATGTGGCATTATTCAATTCAATTCATTAATGGACCAAATTTGATTGTGTGTGTTTGGAAAGTCC
>JANTPZ010124278.1:0-10950 GCA_025593235.1 Vachellia pachyceras | reverse complement strand
CGGTTGGGGCGCTCAACACTGTTCACACACTGTTCACGACTGTTCATACACTGTTCACACATTGTTCACTCACTTTTACTGTTCATGTCTCCCAATTTCACCTAATTCCCAAAATTTAAATGATGATGACTTTGATTAGGAGATTCCCAAACTTAATGGTGATGACTTTGATTTGTATATGATAAAATCTACTATTTTGAACTTTTGATATCTGTATTAAAATGTTAGAACTTTGATTATTACATGGATATTTGGATTCCTAATGCATAGATTGTTATTACAAATTAATTTGTAATATTTTATATAGCCGGGTCAACCCCCGGGTTAACCCCCGATTTGACCCCGGTTCAACCTCTGACCCTTGACCCAGTGTCTCGGCCGGTTCGTTGTCCGGTCCGGTTTTTTGAACCTTGATTTATATGACTCCAAAGAGTAATAAAAAATAAAGACCCCTATCTATCTTATGAGATCTATATCTGTATTTCTATTAGCTTAGATTTTCATTGAAATGCCTGAATAAGTAGAAACCAGTTTCAGTGCTATTCGCCCGCTTAGCATCCCCTCCTCGTCTCATAAACGCACCGTTTTTTATTTTGATTATTATTATATATTTTATTAACAATTAATATAATTATAATAATTAATATATTTAAAATATATTTATATAATATATTTATATATTTAATATTTTAAATTTATTCTATTTTATTTATTTTTTATTTATGAATTATTGAATTTTTAAATATTTTTATAATAATTAAAAAAGGTTCACTAATCGATGTTTTCATCTCCACCGTCTATTTCATGGTGTCATCTTAGCCGTTACTTCCTTTTCATTTCAGGCATTCCTGCAAACTAACCTTTCACTTTTTTTCCGCTCATCCATTGACTTGTTCCTTTCAACATGCTCCATTTTTCCAAACCCTGTAACACTCTGCACATAATGTATAGTAATAATATTATTTAATTATTATAAAAATATTTAAAAATTCAATAATTCATAAATAAAAAATAAATAAAATAGAATAAATTTAAAATATTAAATATTAAATATATTTTAAATATATTAATTATTATAATTATATTAATTGTTAATAAAATATATAAAAGATATAATAATAATCAAAATAAAAAACGGTGCGTTTATGGGATGAGGAGGGAACGCTAAGCGGGCGAATAGCACTGGTTTCAAACAAGGGCTCGTTTGGCAACTAGGTTTCCTCTTTTCTACTTTTTCTCTTTTTCTCTTTCTTACTTTCTTTTTTCCTACCCACTTTTTTGCCTCGGAATCCGTAAAAGCTATAACTTCCCAAACATAAATCACTTTTCAAAATATAGTTTTTACCTCGAATTCTGTAAAATCTAGATTTTAAACCTGATTTTTAAACAAGTACTAAATATTGTGTTGGGATTGCTTAATCCATTGAAGAGATCACGAGATGCCTAAAGCAATAATATAAGCCAGTCATCTATCCAATAACTGATTGCCACGTGGCCTACAAGATAATGCTGGTATATCTGCAAAATATCAGGAAGTGATACATAGTGTGAGAGGACAACGACAAATATGTAATGTTGACTTGGCTAGAAATGAGAAGAGAACATGTGGATGAGAATGCTTGAACGAACGATCATTACAGAGCCGTTGATGAATGCCAGCCTCCACTTTTATTTTCTTATGATATTCTGGGTCTTAATAAAGAACAAATGTAAATAAAGGCATGGGCCGACCTGTTTGTATGTAAGCAGGTTCAAACGCATTTCTGACTTACAAAAATTTAAGTATATATTAATATTATATGATTTATTTTACAATCACTCGTTTGTTAATTTTGAACCAACTAAATTTTAACTCAAATTCTTTTTAAAATATATTAAGAATAAATCTCACCTATCTTAAACATATTGAGTCATGATCTTGAGTTGGCCATTGAATAAAGGTAAAGGTATCCTATGCGTAAGTGTTAGTAAACGATGACATGAGCCTCCCTAACTTCTCTCTGCCTAAAATCAGTGGTGGAGCTATATGGAGTTGAGCGTGGGTAAATGCCCTCATTTAACTTTTTAGGTTTTATGTAAATAATTGTTGGACTTTTTATATAACCCACTGAATTTTAATATTTGAATAACTGAATTTTTATTATTATCATTTATTTAAAAATAAAAAAATTACTCCCACTATTTAAAGGTCCTGACTCCGTCACTGCGTAAAACATAGCTGAGTAATAACACAAATGCATATACGTGATTTTTTTTATAGAAATATAATTATGAATAATTAGAATATGAGGAACTTAACTTTGGAGAATGGGTTATGTTGCATCATGTTACTTTTTAATGATAGTAATACATACATTCAAAAGCAAAAATTATGCATAATACGTGGCCACTGGATCTTAAGAGAAGAAACTAGTAAAAAAAAAATATGCTCCATTTTTTTTTGCCAGAATCCAACCATTCAATTTATAACACTAATACAATTCTCCTATGAAATCTGCAAAATCGTACGCAGCCATCCACAATTAGGGTTTAGTTTGGAAGCTATTTTAAAAATAACTTTTACAGATTCCGAGGCAAAATCTAGATTTTGAAAAATGATTTATGTTTGAAAAGTTATTAGTTTTTACAGATTTCAAGGCAAAAAAATTGGTATGAAAGATGAAAGAGAAAGAATGAAAAGTAAGAAATATGAAAGAGAAAGAAAGAAAAGGTAGGAAAGAGTAAAGAGAAAGAAAGAAAAAAAGTAGGAAAGAGGAAAGATAAAGGAGGAAAAAAGTAGGAAAAATGAAAGAGGAAAAAGAGGAAAAAGTAGAGAAGAGAAAACTTAGGTTACAAATCGAGATTTTGTAACTAAAATAGCTTTTATGAAAATTTTTATGTTTGGACAAAACCTAAATTTTGAAACTAAATCTAAGTTTCAGAAAGATAATGCAAATAAACCCTTAATCATAGTCGCTATTCTATGACTTTGAACAAACAAGTAATCAACCTTTCACATACATGGTGGCTTTCAATTCTACTTATGAAAAGGATATTAATGCTTGCTAATGAAAAGGATAACCTTTCACCATGACTTTGTATACATTAAGGATTTTAGGTACATGCATGGCAGGGAAAAAAAATCTTAAAGACAGATTGATCTTCAAGTTACACGTGGAATTCTCTCATTGGCTGACCTTTTCTGAAAAATCTACCCGTTAGGTGGATTAGGATGTGCCAAGTGGACAAAGCAAGGCAGCCACAAAAATCTTGAAGCCCCAATTGGAATGAAGATATAGATATCCTGTGATAAGAATCTGAGCCTCCGTTGCCTTATAAATAGGCACCAAAACTTCACGTTTCTCTCACTTCATCCTCATCATACTCGCAACCTTCAATAAGCTGCTTTTATCTTTTTTGAGCTCAACAATGGCTGCCTCTACTATGGCCCTCTCCTCCTCATCTTTTGTCGGTGAGGCCCTTAAGGTTTCGCCGGCACAGCTGGGCGTTGGCAGAGTCTCCATGAGGAAGACTGTCAAGCCCGCTGGCCCTTCCGGCAGCCCGTGGTACGGCCCCGACCGTGTTAAATACTTGGGCCCTTTCTCTGGTGAGCCCCCATCCTACTTGACCGGTGAGTTTCCGGGTGACTACGGCTGGGACACTGCTGGCCTTTCAGCTGACCCTGAGACTTTTGCTAGAAACCGTGAGCTTGAAGTCATTCACGCTAGATGGGCTATGCTTGGAGCTTTGGGCTGTGTCTTCCCGGAGCTCTTGGCTAGAAACGGTGTCAAATTCGGTGAAGCTGTCTGGTTCAAGGCCGGATCCCAGATCTTCAGTGAGGGCGGGCTAGACTACTTGGGCAACCCAAGCTTGATCCATGCACAGAGCATTCTTGCAATTTGGGCATGCCAAGTGATCTTGATGGGTGCCGTTGAGGGATACCGTATTGCCGGCGGGCCTCTCGGTGAGGTTACAGACCCACTCTACCCGGGTGGAAGCTTTGACCCATTGGGTCTTGCAGATGACCCGGACGCTTTTGCTGAGTTGAAGGTGAAGGAGATCAAGAATGGTAGATTGGCTATGTTTTCAATGTTTGGGTTCTTTGTTCAGGCCATTGTGACCGGAAAGGGACCTATCGAGAACCTTGCAGACCACCTTGCTGATCCAGTGAACAACAACGCTTGGGCCTATGCCACTAACTTTGTTCCTGGAAAGTGAACTTAGAAAGATCTATTTTTTTCCAGAATGGAAAAGAAGGTGAGGGTTGAGACGTGATGTAAATTTGTTGCAAACCAGTTCAAGAGCACATTGTGTTTCGTGTACCAAAGCTCGATTCCAATTGATCTCAAAATTTTACTTCTAGTAGTGGCTAATAATAATAAATTGAACCCATATTTAAGAAATCATACACAAGGTGGAAAGATTTTTATAAAGCCCAAACGTTGAGATGTGAAAAAGAAACGTAGTGCAAAAGTTGATTGAAAATAGTTCTAGAGAGATATTCATGTCCTTGCAAATGGCTGCATTGCAATTATTGATCACATATTTTTGATTTGTGGGAAAAAGAAATTTTTTATTTTATTTACCCCAGTCACCAATCTAACTGGGTACAGCTTTGTTCATCGAGTATGACAGTTTTCTCTCGCATTCAAACTGAAGAATCCATTCACAAAAAATACAAAAGTTAAACATTGAGAAGTTGGTCCATAGGTGGAAGTTACCAGGTTTGTTTAAGCATGTTCTTCTCTTTGCTCTAACCAAAGCATTGCGATAAAGCTCCTCAAACTTTTCTGCTGGAGATTCCCAGCCGAAATCCATGTTCATGTCCTTCTGAACAAGCCCATCCCAACTCTCAGGGTTTTCTTTGTAAAATTTGAATGCACGTTCCAAAGCTTCTTCTAATTCCTGCCCAAATTTGTGTCATCAGAGTTCAATAGCTTTCCTTGAAACAATAACAGATACAACCTTATGACAAGCCGACTTACCTTCTCATCTGCCTTCAAAAATGTAAATCCGTTTCTTAAACGGTAAGGAATTGTATTATCATCTACCTCAAAAACACTACAAAGAGGAGGTATATTATTGTTCAGAAAAAAGAAGAGTTATGCTTCCCATCTCAAAAGTTAGCTGTTAAAGTGGATAACCAATTCACTTAAATACCTTATTAAGCATCCCATCCTACTCTACGTAGGGTTTGGCATATGTCACTGACAAGTCTTCTTCAAAAAATAATTTCGAAAGATTAAAGACTAGGAGAACTTATTGCTAAATTTAGGACTAAAATTAGTTCATCTACGTAGGTATTTTCTATCTAGCAACAAGCGCTGATTTTGAATCCCATCCCTTTGATCCTTGCTTCTAACGGGCAGTGTTGAAAGCATCTCTGATAAGTTTTCCTTAGAAGCAGAGGACTTTGGCTCCAAGTTTTTCACTTCCAACATTGAGTACTCACTCTCCAAGAGTTCTGCACGCCCTTTCCTGGTTGGCCACTTTTAACTGTGCTTCAGTCTCTGCCAACCTTTTCTCCAAGAATTCAATCTTTCCTTGCAATTCTTCCCTCTCACGAAGAATGTTTTGAAGATCTTCGAGGGCCCGGACTTTGGATTGATTATAAATGTCGGAATCTAGAGGATTGAAAAAAAAGTGACATGCTATTAAACCAAAAACGTTGGATGAGGGAATTGAAAAAGAGTCTATTGGTATTTCCGAAAGATCTCTTTATTTCCAACGAATTCTGGAACTGGGTACCAGATGGCTCCTCACTCGGCTTCGATACATCTCTGTTTATTATGTTCTGTCACATAGGACAGGATTATATCATATTGTAGTAACATCACCATCTTTTGTCTCTACAGTTCAAGTCTGTATAAATGCAATTAGAGACATGTGTCCACCATGCAATTAGAGATATGTATGTGTCCAAAAGCAATCATTTATACATGACAAAATATTGGGGAAGACATAGATGGCATTTTCACTGAATCAAGAAGGACAAGTGGAATATTTATTTCCATTGGTAAGCCTAGTTGAAGGAGATATATACCAAAGGCCTGATATTAGAAAGCCTAAAATTCCTTGCAATGCCACGCTCTGATTGGGTATTCCCATCAGCTGAAGCTTGATCGTCAAGAACTTTATTGATAGGTTGATTTTCAGGCCGGAAACTGTTCACAGTTGAATGAGTATGAGCCAGGGACTAAAATATCTATCATAAAAGAAAGAAATAAAAGAATTGAAAATCTGTGATTATGTATTTTCTTATTATGGTGACTAATCTCTCGTATTTTTTATTTTTTTTCTTTATAATTGTTTTGATCAACTCTGTAAGTAAGCTATTACTCCACTATAAATATAACCTGAAAATCCACAATAATTAGTGACAAGAATTCTTCAATTTGCATGTGACAGTATTGGTATGCAATTTTTGGGCCTTTATTCTTTTAATTAAGAAAACAATGATAAGGAGAACAAAGGAAAAATGTATAATTACAAAAGTAATAATTGATGACATACAATACAGCTAAGAAATAAAGAATGAATGTATAGTAATCACCCAAATACAAAAAATAGTGTGTATGAGTGTAAATTTGATATGCCTAAGTTAAAATTGATTTATTTTTTTGTACCATTTATCTCTTAAATATAAAGTAAGACATTCTAATAAAACGACAGTCTTTTTAGTATGACTTATAATTTATAACACGATTAGTAACTTTAAACAATTAATATAATTATATAAGTTATATAATTAATTTTAATTCAAAACTATATCTATCCCTATATAAGTTATAAAACATAATTATATTTGTATTTTTAAAAAATGTTTTAATATATTTATATGATAATCTATATACAATTGAAACTTCACTTCAAAAAACTTAATTTTCTCTATAATTTACAAGGTTTGTGCGGTGAATTAATTTTAAGTTTTGGAGTTATTTATAATTATAAATATGAAAAGGGTTAAGTAGCATTTTTTGTCACGGAAGTATACACGTTGAAGTACTAAGTATCCAGAAGTTTTCTTGGGACTGGATTCACCCCGAAAGTTTATAAAACGTATCATTTTTCACCTGGAGCAACGGGTCCTTAACGGAAATTTGTCTACATTCGAATAAGACATATGTTATTTGAATGAAAGCCTCCTTTTCAGCGTAAAACTCATTTAATCGAATTTTTCCCCAACGTTTTATATTCAATCGAATATAAAAGTTGAAATTCAATCGAATCAGTTTTATATTCAATCGAATCATGGACTTTTTAAACCTCATTTTTCCCCAACGGTTTAGAAAGTCCATCATTCAAATGAAAATAAAGCTTATTCGGATGATTTCACTCTTTATAAACGGTTTAGAAAGCTTAAACTTTAAAATGCTGTAATTTCTTCATATCAACTCCAAAATTGACAAATGAGCTACCACTCTCTATGCATGCTTTTGAGGTTAAGAAGATTCATGGGTTGCTGTTTAAACTTGGACTGGAATTGGAGGTATTTGTTGGTAGTGCCTTAGTCAATACTTACTTGAAATTTGGGTTGATGAAGGAAGCGCAGGAAGTGTTTGATGAATTGGTTGTTAGAGACGTTGCGCTCTGGAACTCAATGGTCAATGGATATGCGCAGATTGCGCGGTTTGATGAGGCTCTAGAGGTGTTTGGGTTGATGGGCCTAAACGGGGTAATTCCAAATAGATACACCATTACTGGTGTCTTATCCTTCTTTGCCATGACAGGAGACTTTGACAACGGTAGAGCCATTCATGGATTTGTTATTGAAATGGTATATGATTCGGTTGTTGCTGTTGCTAATGCACTAATTGACATGTATGGAAAGTGCAGATGCTTAATTGATGCCTTGAACATTTTTGAGGCAATGGATGAGAAGGATATCTTTTCATGGAACTCGATGTTATCAATTCATGAACACTGTGGCGATCATTATGGAACTCTGAGGGTTTTCAGCATGATGCTCGGTGAATTGGATAATCCTGATTTAGTTACAATTACAAATTTACTGCCTGCTTTCTCTCACCTTGCAGCATTAGTGCACGGTAAGAAGATACATAGGCATATGATTGTTAGCGGTTTTGGGAAAGACGATAGTCTGGTGAACAATGCTGTGATGGACATTATGCAAAATGTGGTGATATGAGATATGCTCACTTGGTTTTTGATAATATGAGGGTGAAGGATGTGGCATCATGGAACATCATGATCATGGGTTACGGAATGCATGGTTGCGGCAATGAAGCATTAGGATTTTTTTCTGGTTTGTGTCAAACTCAACTGGCACCCTATGAAATCACTTTTGTTGGTTTGTTGTCTGCATGCAGTCATGCTGGCATGGTGAAGAAGGGGAAGGAATTTTTGGCAGAAATGGAATCAAAATATGGCGTTTCTCCAACCATTGAGCACTACACTTGTGTGATTGACATGCTTGGTCGAGTTAGTGCTAACAATGCCCATTGAGGCTAATCCTAAAGGATGGAGGGCTTTGCTAGCGGCATGCCATCTCCACAAGAATACAGACCTAGCTAAGATTGCCGCAAGGAAGGTGATTGAACTTGAGCCAGGGAACTCTGGAAACTATGTATTGATGTCAAATGTCTATGGAGTTGCTGGTTGATATGAGGAAGTATCAGAGGTGAGACATACGATGAAGCAAGAGAATGTGAGGAAGACACCCGGGTATGGCTGGATTGAGCTCACAGATGGTGTGCATTTTTTTTGTAACAGGCAATAGGAACCATCCCAAAACTGACTTAATACGTGATGACCTAAATTCATTGACTGCTCTTCTCCGGGAGCATGGATATGTGCCTTCGATCTAGCATTTAACCTGTGATTAAAATCAGGCATGACAGCTTTCTTTTGGGAATTGATAACTTGTTGACGGGTAGATTAGCTCTTAATACGATGAAGCAAGAGAATGTGAGGAAGACACCCGGGTATGGCTGGATTGAGCTCACAGATGGTGTGCATTTTTTTTGTAACAGGCAATAGGAACCATCCCAAAACTGACTTAATACGTGATGACCTAAATTCATTGACTGCTCTTCTCCGGGAGCATGGATATGTGCCTTCGATCTAGCATTTAACCTGTGATTAAAATCAGGCATGATTTCTTTTGGGAATTGATAACTTGTTGACGGGTAGATTAGCTCTTGCCCTTTTACTTTTATACTGCATTCCATACCATGCAAGCAGAATTATTGGTATTAAATTCAAATATATTTACTGAAAGAATTTAATACAGTTATTAAGAAGAGATAATTTGTCTTCTTGAAAACCTGGGTGTGATTCCTTGATAAGATTGATGCCTGCTTTATGGATGAACCCCAATCTCTAGGGGGGGAACACAGAAAATGTCAAGAAGAGGTCATATTTTGCTCCCTACAACGCAGCATCCATGTGTATATATCGAAGAAGATGATGTGTTGTTGCTGAAATGAAACACAGGATTGACCAAAAGGGATTGGCAGGACCGATGCCTTTATGTTGAATAAATTTCCTCCGCATGGCTCTCCTCTGTTCCAGCTCAAGCAAGCACCGAATAAGAGTGGTTGTTAGCTAAGGATTGAGGAACTAATTGACTGAAAAGAAAAAATGTTGCACTTGGCTGAAAGGAGGAGACAAATTGAAATTAACCATGACCCCTGTTCCACTGGTCTTCCACAGGGGACTTCTATATCATCCTGTGGGCACAGCAGAGAGAAGAAAACTTGGACGTTTAAAGGCTGGAACAGGATGATTTGCAATAGAATGAAATGAACAAATGGGTATATGATTAGGAGGTAAGTGCAATTTCAAACCTTAAAAGAATGGATGAGAGAGAACAAGCCATTTCCAAGCCACTTGGCCTCAACGTTCACAGCTACAGCAAATGAGTCTCAAACTGCTCTTGTTCATGGTTTGGCTGATTTATTAGATTTAGTTAATATAATTGATTATTAGAATTTTAGGGTTACTATGATTTTGTTGTGATGCATACCAAATTACCAACCCATGCAATGACATGGAGTTTAAAGATTAAACTATTATTCATTTATGAGTTGTGTTGCTTTCTATTAATATTATATTTTTATTCATATTGATGATTTCATTAAGAAATTTCTAAGTTTGGTTATTTTTTTTTGAGTGATGAAAGGGCATTTCATCCCCCGGTGTCCCGGATCCTTTCGGACCCAGACTAATCCGGGGTCGCCCCGGAGTGCGCCGGGACTTCCCAGGGTTTGAGCCCAAGACCTGACGGGTACGCGGCGCCTTGCCTTCCCCTGAACAACCAGTCGGACCAGCCCCTGGGCTCTAAGTTTGGTTATTTAGTTGAATTTAATGATTTTGCATTTCTTGGTTTTTTAAACCTGGATATTTTGAAATTAAAATTTTAAAAATGTTTTTTTAAGTGAGAGGGACAAACAAATAATTAAAACTAGGAGAAATAAACCTCTTACGCACTTCTATTAATGTGTCCTGTTTTTCTTATTTCATATATACTGGAATGGAGAGGTTTTCTTACGCACATTCATACGTTTTCACACTATATTTTAATAATACTACAATGATCTTATGCAAAAAAAATTTGGCAAAAAAAAAAAAAACGACTTATGCAAAATCCAGAATACACACTATTCATCTGTTGAACTCATCTGATGGCGAGGTTTTTCTGTTTCAGCAACACTATTGGATTTGCAGTTATCCAGCTTCTGTTGATAGACATATGAAACAAAGCCCCAAATGGCTAACACCAAAGAGATCGCCTTTATCCCATGCATTTCGTCATGGAGGAAGATGATTGCCAAAATAGGAACAAAAGGCAAACCCAGAACACTTATAGCATTGGAGAAGAGAGAAGAAACCTCAAATATCAGCCCCACAGAGCCAATAGCAAACAACGACCATAATATGGCTGTCCAGGTCAGGTTCAACACATAGGAAGTCTTTCCCATCTCATACTCTTCCATTTCTATCTTCAGC
>JANTPZ010124275.1:0-18921 GCA_025593235.1 Vachellia pachyceras | reverse complement strand
AGATGACTTCCTTGATGATCGGCTTTCGGTTGCGTGTCCTGGTGGTGTATCGCTTTTAAGTCATTTATCATCATTAGATTGGTCTAGAGTCAATAAACGGGCTACGTCCCTCTTTGAATTAGTTCATTATGATGTTTGTAACAAGTTGGGTTTGATTAATATCTACACTCCAACTTGAGGGGGAGTGTTGAAATATATTAGGGATTTGATTAGATATTATTGAGATATATTAGGGATTTAGTTAGTGAGATATATTAGGGATTTGATTATGATTTTGAATTGCCCTCTAAATGTATAAATACCCTATTAGGGTACATCAATCAATGGGAATTTCAGATTATTTCTTTCCCCATCTAACATGGCATCTGATACCACTTGTCACGGGGCCATTACCCTCTCCCTCAAAAGAGCTCTCATGAGGGTGTGCAGCGCACCCGTTTATATAGCCCAGCACCCTCCCGAACCTCTCCGATGTGGGACTTTGACATTCTCCCCCAGCCAATCTGCGAGCGACCTCACCGCGGGGCCCACCGGCAACCTCGCCGGCGTTCGGAGGGTCCACCAGAGACCGAAGGCTCGGGGCTGGCTCTGATACCACTTGTCACGGGGCCATTACCCTCTCCCTCAAAAGAGCTCTCATGAGGGTGTGCAGCGCACCCGTTTATATAGCCCAGCACCCTCCTGAACCTCTCCGATGTGGGACTTTGACAGTTTTAATTGAAAGATCACTGTTTCAAAAATTTTAATTGCTTATCGCTTATATACATGAGAAAGGATTTCAGTATGTTGCTTGATTGAGCGCAAGTTTCTAAAATTTGTTTACCATTCAGATGTGACTTATTAGTAGTCAAAATATAAGCGATGTGACTTATCAATTGTTTTGGAGAAGTCAAAATATAAAGAAAAAATATGTAAGTATAACAAATTCATAAATGATCTGGAAGAATTGTTGTAGAAGCACTAATTGTTATGTTTTCTTTGCATGCGTATGAACTCTTCAGTAATCAGTAAGGCATGTTAGCAGTTCCCAGGGGGGGAAGAAAAGAAAGAAAGGAAGAGAGAAATTCTATTACTGTTACTGTTACTGTTATGCTTGCTGTCTATATGTTTCTCCACTACTTATTTTCTGTATGCCATTATGATAAGCTTTGTTGCATCATTATGCTTGATCTTCCTCTAAACCAATTCCATTTCTTTCTGTTGACATTTTATCACCAAGAATCATTAGACATGTTATCTTTAGTCACTTATTGTACCTTTCATCTTTGAATGCTTACAGTTCCACAATGCTCTCTCTGGAGATGCTAAGGATTGTGCAAGAAATTTTTTTTCTCTGTCTTCATTCGTCCCTGGAGTTATGAATCCTCATACTAAAGTTGTACGGCACTGGATCAGGTTTTTCGCCATTTCTTGCTTAGTGGCAATTTTTGTGGACCCATTATTTTCCTTCTTGCTCAGTGTAAAAAAGGTACAACTGTTTCCCTTCTATTTAAAGTAAATTGTGTGCCTGTTGTAGTTACCAATCTTTACCATTTCTTAATAAGAACTATATAAATGAGATGGAAATGCTTTAAAACCCAAGATACTTCTTTAACCGCCACTTAGTTTCTCTTCAGCCTATATTCTTGGGCAAGTGCGGAAGTTGTTTTCTCATTTTATTTTTTTGCTATTAACTTCATTCATGACTTCTTTTATGTTTGTGTATTTTGGACATGCTTAAGGAGCAAAATACTAGCAGCCCTGCCCAGTTTTGTTTAGATTTATAAAGTGGGTACTGGCTTTGGCTCATAGTCGTTGCCCTGTTAACACCGGGCTCGGACAGAAAGAACCTTGTCCATGGAAATTTGAAAAGAAGAAGTCCTGTAGCTAAATTTAGCTGGGTTTGTGCATTTGCTATGTTTTGGAAGGTGGTCTCCACTGGGGCTTCGTGTTTGATATTTGATCAATAAAAGTTTGGGTGATGAGGACAAGTTGTGGTGGATATGCTGCAGCCTTCTTCATTCAGTATTATATTCTGTGGAGAATTTATCAATTTGTCTAGAGCAGAGCATGCTTCTTTCCTATAGCAGAGATGCCATTTAGATGTGCATCTCCAAATAAGAATGCTTCCCCTCACCCCCATCACAAAGCATAATGGTACTTTTTATTGCAGGATTTTTTTGTTATATTTGGTGTGAGATACACAGTCGTTTTTTTTCCCCACTAGATCTGGACCAAGAAGAATTTTGTTATCTGGCCGAAGAAGAAGATAAATAAACTGAAATAAAACATTGCAATCAGCACACAAAAAGAAAGGGACTCCCTTCCCTTCATGATCCTGTCCTTTCATCTGTTCCTCACTTCCTTCAGGATCAGACCCAATTGTGATGTCAAGTTATTGACATCATATTCCATCAGCTGCTGCTGTCTCTGCTTAGCATGATGTGATTGTTATTTCACTTGGTTGTGCCTAAGAAGGCAGTTAGTTTGTGGGCCTGTACATGGAGGGCTGGAGGCATCATAAAATACCTTGGGTTTAATAAAGCCAATGTGTTTGATGTGCTTACAATACTGTTTCAACTCGCTGCATAATTTATTCAACTCTCTTGTTTGTTGCATGCAGGATGACAGATGTATTTTCATTGACTGGAAGTTGACTGGGGCACTTGTTTTTGTTAGATCTTTGAATGATTTTGTATACTTCCTAAACATGCTTCTTCAGGTATCTTGTTGGTAACTATTTATCGGGAAAAAAAAATTCCATGATTTATGAATATTTTTATGCCCTAGACTTTTATGCTTTTTGGTAATGCAAATGAAAAGTAATTCTTTCATGTTGCCTCTTGACAGTTTAGGTTGGCTTATGTGGCTCCTGACTCTAGGGTGGTTGGTGCTGGTGATTTAGTTGACCATCCAAAAAAAATCGCTCTCAATTATTTGAAGCGTTATTTTTTAGTTGACTTATTTGTGGTATTTCCACTTCCTCAGGTATTATACCTCATCATCCTTCCCCCCGATCATAGCCGTTTTTTGTTATCATCATAACTTGTTGTCTCGGTCATCTATTTATATATGAATCCCTTTTCCCTCTCTCTCTCTATCTTTTTTCTGGTTCCCTTTCTCTTTTCCTCTTTATTTTGACACATTGATTATTCAGTTATGATATATGTATTTCTTGTCTTGTATCTCCAATCTTCTAAGCTGCTTGTTCAGTACCATGTTTATGAAGGTGTATTGTGTTTCTTGTTCCATTTGGAATGGCAAATCTATGTTATGAGAACTTGAATTTGTGTCAGAGACTAAGTTGATGCTGAGGAAGGAAGCAATAATCCATCTTACAGAGATAGAAAGATAGAAGTGAATATGGGTTATAAGTCACAGACAAGTCAAACTCCTTGTCATAACATATTTTAGTCAAAATTTTGCAGATAATGATATTGCGTGTCCTACCATATCAATTGGGTTCATCAGGAGCAACTTTTGCTAATAATCTTCTACGTCTAGCGGTCCTTGTTCAGTATATTCCCAAATTGTGCAGGGTTCTGCCTCTTCTAATTGGTCATTCTCCCAGTGGATTCTTATTTGTGTCAGCATGGGAAAATTTCTTTATAACTCTTCTTACCTTTGTGCTATCAAGCCATGTCGTTGGGTCTTGCTGGTATCTCTTTGGTCTACAGGTCAGTGGATTTTGTTTTATGTATAGGACAAAAAAATATTCATGCCTTTATTTTTAGTTAGTAGGAATTTTGAATAATGTTTTTTTAAATACAAAATTCCTTCCACACTTGCTATGCATCTATGAAAAATTCACTTGCATGGACAATTCGGGAATCCATATGTAGCTACCACTAGGTCCTTAGAGTTTTTTATTGACTTGAATGCGTCCAATTTCTATGGGTTATACTTATATATAACTGGGCTTTAAATGAAGTGTAACTATGACTTACCAGAAGTGATTTGTCGATTTTTGACACACCGATAATGAAGTTCAGCTACTAAACATACTGTTTTGTTTGATGCTTAATGAAACATAAAGTGTGAAAGAAATAGTGGTTTTGTTGATGATGGTTGATATTCAATAATTGACATTCCCCTTGTCTTCCTTTTTTCTCAAGCCAGAGGGTCAGTCAATGTCTTCGAAATGCCTGCCATAGTGAGGCATTTTCTAGCTGCATGCAATTGATTGGTTGTGGGCAGGGCCATACAGAAACCTTTCAGTCTGTTCTTTTGTCCAACGATACCAGTAAGTCCAATCAAACTTGGATACTTAGTGTTGGTGCGGGCGATTGTTTCACAGCCTCAGAGGACAAAGGTTTCCAGTATGGGATCTATGCTAAAGCTGTTAGCCTTGTTACAGAACCTAGCGTGGTCCTGAGATATGTTTATTCATTATTTTGGGGATTTCAGGTATGGCTTTCATTCTATATTTAGTTATATATCATTTTCAAAATTTGCAGGCGTACTTAGCAGTGTGTTTATGTTTTTTAGGACTCCTTAAGGAGCTATGGTTCTTGAAACTATCAACATAGATGTTAATACAGTTGTTTGAAAATATTTCATGTTAGTATCTAAGAAGTGTTAAATAGTAAAACTTACACTTGCTTACAATTCAGAGGTCTGGATTCGTCATACTGATTGTTAGTGCTTAGAACTTGTTAGTGGTTAAATTATGGAAATAGTGAGGGAAAGTAAAGTGCATGCTTAACCTCGACTAGGCTATTTAAAGAAGTCCAAACCTATTGTTAAAGATTCCCTTTTCCATATCTGGTCCTTTTGTCTTCATAAATTTAACGTGAAACAATACAAAACCATATTTTGATCAGCCACTTCATGAGAGGAATCCTTGAGTGATCACAATCTTGCATAGATCCAATTCAGAAAAATTTGTAGAATTTTGGAATTCGAAATTCCATTATGATTATTCTTGAAATAAGAGTTATAGATGTAAGGACTAGAGTTGACTCTAGGAGTTTTACTGACCAAAGAAATGAGGGAAGAAAACAATTGTATCTGGTTCAACAAAGGAAAGTCCCTATTTTGGAGGGGAGGGATAGATGGAGTAGAGGGGAGAACAATCTCTCCCCTCCAAAAGTAAGTACATACTTTTTTTTAATTAAAATCTGGAAAACTTAGATTAGAACAGCATTTAGGGCTGAGCAAGTGACCCAAAACCCTGTAGACCCGCCTGAACCCGCCCAAGAATTTTCCCGTTTGGGCTCGCTAAAAAATGACCTGTTATGGGTGGACTCAAACGGGATGGTCTCTGTAATTAAACAGGCGGGCTACGGGCACACCCTCGGGTAGCCCATGCCCGCCCATATATATTTGTATTTTTAATTATATTTATATTTTTATAATATATAAATTTCTATTTCATAGATCAATGGCAACGCATGGTTCAATGGCAAATGAGTGACATTACAAATGCTAGGTCCACGGTTCAATTCCTTCTGATGCTTTTTTACACATTTTTATATTTATTTGATATTTAAATCCCAACCTAAAAATAAACCACAAACCCTAACTTCACCTCTGCCACCCTTCTGCCTTCTCCCAACTCCCAAGCCCCCCGGTCGCCCAACGCACCAAGTCGCCACGCCTAGTCCTTCGTTGTTGGTCGTCGCTATTGTGCTCATGCCCACACCCAGTCGCTATTGTGCTCCTGCTTGTGTTGTCGCCACGCCTAGTCCTTCGTTGCCGGCCACGCCAGTCGTGCTCGTGTTGTCGCCTCACAGTCGAGCTCGCTGCGACACCACGTGCTCGAGCTCGCTGCGACACCGCGATGCCCTTGGTGCTGTTGCCAGTCGTGCTCGTGCCATCACCTCTTTCTCCTTTGTTTCCCAGATGGTAATCCCACCCCGTCTCTATCACTCAGTTCTTCGTCTTTCTCCCTCGTTATGCCTAAGAACATGATTAACAGGGAGATCTTGGGGGTTCTTGACTCAGAATCAGAGGAGATTGAAAATCCCAAACTGAAGGGAGATCTTGGGGAGTTCATTTTTTTTTCGTACAGGAGAAGAAAATTTCAACTTGAACTAAAGGAGAATCGTCTCCAATTCTTCGTTTGAGCAATGTTTTTTTCAAAAAAAAAAAAAGTGAACGGGCTAGCCCGTAACCCGCCCAAATCAGACCGGGTTTAGATTAACCCATTTACATCAGGCTTCAACGAGCTTCCACCAGGTTGCGGGCTAGTCCAAACCCGATAATAAATAAACGGACGGGCTACGGGTTGGCAATCGAGCCATCCCGTTACCAGCCTTAACAACATTACATCAAAGTGTGCAGAGAGCACCAAAACCTAATCCGTCATCCTGCATCTACACCCTCCTCTTGACCAATTAGGGGGGGTGTTCATACAAACAAAAACTACTTGACATGCTATGGCTAGTTTAGCCAAATAATCAGCTAAAGTATTGTTTTCTCTAGGAATATGCTTAAACAACACTTGTCACATCCGAGTTAACAATAATCTAGCATCTTCAATAACATCTCAAAAAGGGAAGTATGAAGAATTTTGTTCATAAAACTCTTATTTCATTTGTTAAGTGTACACTTCATATATATAGACAAATAGGAACAAATAAAATCTAAACTACATCCTAGAAATTAGCTAACAAATTCCCTAATGAATATCCCATAAAATCAGCTAACAAACTACCAACACTCCCGCTCAAGTTGGAGCATAGATGTTGATCATGTCCAACTTGCTAATGAAGTATTCGAATTTATCTCGAGCAAGGCCTTTGGTGAGAACATCTGTTGTTTGCTATCGAGATAGTATATACTTGATCTCGATTATTCCTTCATCGACCTTCTCTCTTATAAAGTGTCTGTCTATTTCCAGATGTTTCATCCTATCATGTTGGCCTAGGTTTTGAGATATATTAATGGTTGCCATGTTGTCTGAATGGGGCCTGATAGGTAGATTTACAACCATCTTCAATTCTTCAAGAACTCTTTTTACCTAAATCCCTTTGCAAATTCCAAGCGCTATTGCTCTGAATTCTGCTTCAGCACTACTTCTTGCTACTACACTCTGCTTCTTGCTTCTTCATGTTGCAAGGTTTCCCTAGATGAATGTGGAGCACCCTGAAGTGGACTTTCTATCTTCTTGATCACCTGCCCATTCACTGTCTGTAAACATATCTACTCCTCTGTGGTCGGTCTTCTTAAAGAGTAAACCGAGCCCTGGTGAGCCCTTTAAATACCTAAGGATCCTGTAAACTTCATTCAGGTGTTTTTGCCTAGGATAATGAGAATGTTGACTTACCATGTTGATCAGAAATGCGATGTCTGGTCGAGTGTGAGATAAGTAAATCAACTTCCCCACCATTCTCTGATATCGTCCCATGTCCACAGCCTTCCCAAGTTCTTCATCATCAACAATTTTGTCAATTCGGATGGGAGTGTTACTAGGCCTGCATCCTAACATTCCTATCTCTTTTAGAAGGTCCAGGATGTATTTTCTTTGTGAGATATAGATTCCCTTCCTTGACCTTGCAACTTCCATACCTAGAAAGTATTTCATTTCCCCCAAATCTTTAACCTGAAATTCTTGGTTCAATTCTCCCTTAAGACAATCGATCTCTAGTGGGTCATCACCTGTAAGGACAATGTCATCGACATATACTGCAAGAACTACCATCCTCCCATTTAATTGCCTGAAGAACATGGTGTGATCACTTTGTCCTTGCATGTAACCTTGTGACTTTAGGACTTGAGTGAATCTTTCAAACATGCTCGGGGGGACTGTTTCAATCCATACAGTGACTTCTTCAATTTGCATACTCGATTTTCCCCTTTCTCAAGAAAGCCTGGGGGCATTTTCATGTACACTTCTTTCTTTAATTCACCATTTAAGAAAGCATTTTTAACATCCATTTGATGCAACGGCCAATCTAGATTAGCAGCAAGTGATAGCAAGACACGGATCATGTTTAGCTTTGCAACAGGGGCGAAAGTCTTTGTATAATCTGTACCATAGACCCGAGAGAAACCTTGTGCAACTAATCTTGCCTTGTATTTCTCAAGATTGCCATCTGCTTTGTATTTGTGTGTGAATACCCACTTACATCCTACAACCTTCTTGCCTCTGGGCAGATCCACCACATCCCAAGTTTCATTGTCCTTGAAAGCCCTCATTTCTTCCATCACAGTTTGTCTCTACTCTGCGCTAACCAATGCTTCATCAATATTATTTGGGGTCCTGATCTTATCAAGATGAGAGATAAATGCACTATATTTTGAGGAAAGAGCTTGATACGAAACAAACTTCTCAATATGATGTCTTGTACACGTCATAGGTTGTTTCCGGATTGCAATGAGTAGGTTAAGATCATTATGACTTTCTGTACTTACCTTTTGTACCTTATCTGAACCTGCCTCTGGTTCCGACTCTTGGAGTATGTTGGGTGCTTGATGAACCTCGTCGGCTTTATGTCATCTTGTATAAAATTGTAATTGTTTAGTAGTGTCTCCCTCTAAATCAATATTCTCCTCATCTATGGGAGGTATTTCTACCTTCTCAGTTTGAATAGGGAATGGCTCAAAAAGAACTTTAGGTTGAGGTGGTACTGGTAACTCAGGTTCAGGCTAAAATTCACTCCAGTTCTCCCCCTGGATTGAAGACGGAGAGTAAAACGGAAGGTGTTCATGAAAGTTGACATCGCATGTGATATAAAGGCGTTTGAATATGGGATTATAACATTTGTAGCCCTTATGTGAGCCAGAGTAGCTGAAAAATATGCAACAGACAGTTTTTAGAGTCAAGCTTACCCGTGTGATGGAGATGGACATAAGTGGTACAACTAAAGACCCTTAGTGGCAATGTATTTTTCAAGGTAGGGGCAATAGTAATGTTCATGGAAAAGTTGCAAAGGGGTGCGATAGTATAAGGGTTTGCTGGGCATTCGATTAATGAGAAAAGTGGCGGTAAGAATAGCATCATCCCAATGATATCGGGGAACATGACTGCTGAAAAAGACGTGGTAGGCCCATAACCCACAAGTCCCAAAGAACATAACAATATCCGTTAACAAGCGTGGCGGGCCCATAACCCATAGGTCCCAGGATCGCAACCTAGCTCTGATACCATGAAGAATTTTGTTCATAAAACTCTTGTTTCATTTGTTAAGCGTACACTTCATATATATAGACAAATAGGAACAAATAAAATCTAAACTACCTCCTAGAAATTAGCTAACAAATTTCTTAATGAATATCCCATAAAATCAAAGATTATAATCCATAAAATCAGCTAACAAACTGCCAACAAAGTATCAACAAACCCCCTGGTAATAAGATTAATTGCTTCGATACAATCAGTTAATACTTCGACTTTCTTGAATCCTTTACTCTAACATAATTGGATCCCTTGAATGATGCCTATGACTTCTGCTATAACTGAAGGAACTAATGTAAGTTTGCAACTGAAACTGCTTATCCAAGCACCATCTACATCACGAATGGCTTCACCACAACCTCTACTACCAAATCCAAGCACCAATGCATCAACCTCAAGCTTAACAAATTTGAACCTATTAATGTTAGCACCCTGAGATACAAGAGGTTTCCTTGCATATAACTCATGTCTAGCCACTAGATCTTGGTCTCCACATGCACGAAAGATACTAGAGTGATCATTGTTATGTTCTTTGCAGTCCTCCTCCCCAAATAATTTACTGCATCTATCCACTCACATGTCCTAGCAAATATATCTAAAAAGATAAGCCCATTGAACCTTCTTTGTAAACTCTCTTCCTGCTGCCTGTTTGAGATTCCAATTTAGCCAATTTGTATCATGTAATGTAGTGACCTTTCCCAAAGGGAAGGTTTGACAGCAGAGATCCAACGATCCTTGACATGCACACAATCTCGAAGTAAGTGCATATAATCCTCCTCCTGATCACAGCCAAAAGAACAAATAGTAGTCTCTGTAATTCCCAACCGAGCTCTATACTACGTTGTGTGAAGTTTGCCATGAGCTAGCAACCACATGAAGGATTTGATCTTCTCCGGCCCTTGCCATTTCTAGATAGTCTTTCATATAGAATCTTCAAGCCTAGAGGTACTCGCAAAAAGAAACTGATATGCAAAATGTATTGTCCAATAGTACCGGTAATATGCAAGCCCAACCCGCCACCAAGTGGTGGGTTCGGGCTGTTGGGCGGGTTCAACCCAGACCACCAACCCGCCACATATTTTTTAAATTTTTTATTTTAAAAATACTATATTATATATTTTTCTTACCTTTTTCATCTCAATATTTTTTTCAAAGTATGATAAATAATACTTAATACATTCAACAATAGTATAGAATGTTTTATTTTTCATATCAACTTTCTATAATACTATATTTAAAATTATAACAACACATTAATAGTTATATTTTTACTTTAAAACATGAAAAATGTCATTATTGAAAATTTATTAGTAGAAAAAGAATCATGAGTCAATTAATATGATATAACTATGCAATGTTATGAAAAAAATTGGGCAAAAAAAGAATTAAAAAAAGAAATTTATTTTTTAAAAAAAATGTTGGCAGGTTGCAGAAATGCAGCCCGCCACAGGGGATAGGTTGGCGGGCCGGCCCGCACCAACCCGCCAACCCCGCGGGCTGGCCCGCATTACCGGTGCTATTGTGAAATGACCAATAACACACATCCTCTCCTCTCTCCTCCTCGTCCGGGGGGGAGCACACATGATTTGGTCAATGATATAACCTATTTCTATCTCACTCTCCTGTAGAGTCCACATAATCAGCCACATGTTCTTTCTTGTCTGCAAAGGCTTCAAAACCAGGGATTAGGTCAATTAGCAGGCAGTTCATCTCAAACTAGTTATTAGCCCAAAAAGAAGTAGATCTTACATTACCAACTTTTACACCAACCCTTTTAACAAATTTGCCCCAAAGTTGGCATATCCCTCTATAAGTGCGGGATGAGTTTTTCTTCTTTTGAATCTTCATTAGATAATTGTTACCATAATTATATTTAGCATGAAGGATCTGACACCAAAGAGCATCCTTGTTTGTCAACAGATTCTAACACAGCTTCATAATAAACGCCTCATTCCGTTTAACAAGATCTTTGATGCCCAACCACCCTCTTTCTTATATTTAGTAATCATTCCCTAAGAAGTCAAATGCAGAAAGTCACGACTCTTTTTCAAGCTCCCTTAGAAGTTGTTTTGTAAAAATCATGGCCTACATGTAGTAGGTTGGTAAAGCTGAGAGGACTGTTTTAATGTAGGTAGTCCTTCCTACAAGGTTGAGGCAACCTTTTTTACATCCTGAAAGTTTCTTCTACACCTTGTAAAAATCCTTTTTTTAAAATGTTAATTAATGAAAGATTTAATTATAATCTTTGTGTAAGCACTATTGTAACCATTATTGTGCGTAAGGCTAGCTGAAGCTTGAGAAAAGCATTTACTATAACGCCTTATTCTCTAACAAATTAGTTCTTCATTACCAATGCTTATGTAGAACCAGGATATGGATTCTACCCAAAAATCATTAAGAGCTAAATGGTATATGAAGACTAAACATATACAATTGATGATCCTTCAAGATATGCAAGGCGATATGTAGATGCTCTCTATGTTCCTCCTCATTCTTGTAGTATATTAAGATATTGTCGATGAACACCACAACAAACTGATCTAAATACGGTCGAAAGATTCGATTAATATAATCCATAAAGATGGCTGGCACATTAGTCAAACCAAATGGCATCACCATAAACTCATAATACCCATTACAAGTATGAAAAGCCATTTTCAGAATATCCTCTTCTTTGACTCAAAGCTTATGATATCGGGATCTCAAATCAATCTTAGAGAACACTGCAGAACCAATCAGCTGATCTAAAAGGTCGTCGATCCTTAGCAACGGGTACTTGTTTTTCACTGTGACTCTATTTAGCTGACGGTAATCTATACATAACCGTATGATGCCATCTTTCTTTACAAATAGCACTGGAGATCCCCATGGCGAAACACTTGGGTAGATAAAACCCTTCTCAGGAAACTCCTCTAACTGTTTCTTCAACTCGGCTAGCTTCGCTGGAGCCATGCGATACAGAGCCTTAAATATGGGGGTTGTTCCCAGAACAAGCTCAATGGAGAATTTGATTTCCCTTTTTTGAGGTAAACCACTCACCTATTTTGGAAACACTTCTGGGTATTCCACAACCACCTCAATCCCCTCAATTTTGACCTCTTGGTTTACCTTCACGAAGAAGAATACCACAAAGGCTTGGCATCCATTTCGGACGCATTTCTCAACTTGAGCAACATATAGAAACGTCAGAACTCAAGGAACACCTACAGATACATGATTCAAGAAGGACACTACCTTTCTTTCTTTTTTTAAATATATATAGTTACATATATATATAAATTTATATTTTACTTTATTTTTTGTTTTATTTGCATTTTCATCTTCTGTTAACACTTATCGGATAAATCTATATCCTAATTAACTCATTATTAACCACAATTAAATCCTAATATAAAAATTGGGATGTTACACACCTTCTCTAATATTGGAGCAAAAGTCACATAAGAGGCCTTTCTGTGTATAAGCGAGATCCCTAGGTATTTCCCAAGTCTCTTGTTAAGCCCACTCCCAAGCGTTGACTCATACTTGTTACCCTAGGGAAATTTATATTATTTGAGAAACAAACTTTAGTTTTGTCCCTGTTGACCTTTTGACCCAAGGAATCACAAAATTTGTCTATGCAGTTTAGCATTGCATCAATTTGACTATCAAAGGCTTCTCCAAACAAGACAAGATCATCAGCAAAGAAAAGGTGTGATAGTGGGAGACATCTCGAGTTGAGCTGAATTGAAGACCAAGACCCCTTGCCAATTGCGTCCTGAATGATATGGCTCAACCTTTCCATACACAGGTTGAAAATATACAGAGAGATAGGATCACCCTGTTTAAGACCTCTAGACAACTTGAAAGTCTCAGTAGGTTCCCCTCATGGAATTTGGAAGGTTGACTTGGTAGTACATGCCATAATAGCTTGACATAGTTAATCATCTACCTCAACCAATTTAATGGCATCATGGATAAAGTGTCATTTCAAACGATCATAAGCCTTTTCAAGATCCACCTTTACAGCCATCCATCCCTTATTCCCTCTCTTTAGCTTCATGGAATGAATAACTTCCTTTGCAATAATGACGTTCTCTCTACTTGAACAGTCTACTATAAAGCTACATTGATGCTTTCCAATAATCTTTCCCATAATATCTGTCAACCTGCTACTTATTACTTTCGTAATGATCTTGTAGCTGACATTATACAAAGAGATGGCCTGAAGTCCCTAATATTTTATGGGTGGTCAACCTTTGGGATAAGGACAAGGTTGGTGTTATCTATGTCTGGGAGTTCCTTAGGATCAAGGAAAAAGGATTTCGCCATCTCACTTAAGGAGCTTCCTATGATGTTCCAATATTCCTAATGGAAAACTGCCTGCATACCATCAGGCCCAGGGGCTACAAGCTTAAAAGCAGCAATCATGATTTCTTTATTACAAATCTCTGCTTTAAGATTAACCCTTTTACTCTCATTTAGTTTAGGAAAGTGAGCACGGGTTCTGAGGGGCTCATAGTTAACAAGTTCACTTTGGAAAAGATCCTGGTAATATTGGAGGGCCATCCTTCTGAGGGGCTCATAGTTAACAAGTTCACCCGGTTTGACTCCGGTCTGACCCACTGACCCTTAACCCATTTACTTGTCCGGTCTGGTCATCAGTTCGGGTTTGATAATCTTGATATACAATTAGCACCTAGGGAAATAGAACTTGCATGTGTTCTACTTTATGCCTTTTTTGCAAACTATTTCTCTAGCTGTGAGTAAAGTGAAACTTAACTTTTCGAAAATTTTAACCGCTCCTCTCTACTATTATGGATTGTATGAGATTTCATGATTACCATACCTCTAATCTTATAACATAGGATAAAGTCCATTATATAACAAATGTTGTGTAACACTATAAAAAATTTATAAAAGGTTAAAAAACATACGAATGTAAAATCATAAGTTAATGTATTAAATTTTATGAAGAATAAGTAGTTTTTTAAATATTTTTAAATGTGGACATGTATACATTGTTTCAAGAAGAAAATTTGGATAAACACTTGGAATTTCACTTAAAAAAATAAATCAATATAATTGATATAAGTATTAATATTTGCTGAAATAAAATTTTAAATATTTATGAAATTAACATAATATTACAATATCAATAACAACAACGAAGCCTTATTTTACTAGGTTGGATTGAGTATATGATTATACAACACTATTGTCCTCTATCGTAGACAAGATACCTAGATAGATTATCAACTAAAATATCTTTCTCTGTAACCTTATTGAGTGTTTGCTTCAGTCTTTTTTACCTCTTTTCAAATGACTCCATACTGCTTGATCAACTCTCATAATTTGTGTTTCCAATGGCTTTTTTAAACATTTCCAATCACCTCAAATAATTTTCGATCATTTTCTCCTCAATAGGTGTCACCCCAACTCCAACATAATAGTGATTATTATAAAATTAAAAATAAATGAAACCTAAAAGTTATACAATTCTAATCACATCAAATAAAATATAATTTTCTTAATACATGCACAATATTTTTTTAAAAGTGATACAATATCTATTAATTATTTGAATTATATTATTTTTATTGAATATAATTTAGATATTAATTCTAGAAACTGAATGCATGAAATATTGGAGAATTAAATTAGAGAAAGAAATATTAAATCAAAGTAACTTATCTATGATGGAAAACTAAGTAACTTACCTATGACAGAAAACTAACATTTTATCCCAAGCCATACGTATGAGCAGATGATAATGTTGAATTGTAAAACCTATTCAACAACTTAAGAAAATAAAAAAAAAAACTATTAAGAACATCTTATAAAATGAGAACTATAATCTAAATAGTTTGTAATGAATTGAATTTCTTTTGCCCGGTGTATTTTTTTATTTTTCCATGTCTCTATATATAATATAAAAGTTCAAACAACTCACTCCTTTCATGAGTCATGAACAATGCATCTAATTTACCAGAGTCAATGTGATGCATGAGACTTGCATTAGTTGAGTGTTGTGATGAATAGAATTGAAAAATATTAAATGTTGTGCCTCATTTAATGTCAAAAAGGTAATGATTTTAACAAAAAAATCCTACATATATAGGATATTGTTTTTTTACAGTGAATATATATTACATCATTTTAAAAAAATAAATAATTAAGTTGAAAATTAGATACAGTCGTGTTTAAAAATGTGTATTAAAATTTTTAAGAATTTTTAAAATTGTGTGGTAAAGATTTAAAAAATTAGGAGGAATATACGTCGCAAATTTGGGCGGGAGGGCATAAAGATACCTATGTACATACTGCATATTACATGCATAACCATTTTCTTTTCGAGTGGGGTGGATTATGTGAACCTTGTTCTGTCCTTGTTAATATATATATATATATATATAAGATATAAATTATGAATATATTTGATACACCTATAATAATTCTAATATCATTCATAAATGAAGTAACTAGAAAATGTATGTTTAATTTTTTTTTTAATAAGAGATTTAATTCTTTGGCCCCCTTCAATGATCAAAATGGGTGGGGTGCTTGGGTGGAGGCTCCCCCTTTCCCTTAATCCCTGCATCCTACATAATAAAGATAGTATACTATAATGTCTGGAAATAAAAATGAAAAGAAAAGATTTGACCATGATGTTAAAATCCAAGTGATAATATGAACAAGCACATAATGAGCCTATAATCATGTTATTCCGACTTTCCCTTCTATAGCTGCGCATAACTTGGGGCTCATATTGCCGAATCTTCATCATATTGATATCTTGAGTCTTGGCCATTGGGCTGTTGTGCATATAGTCCATTGTTAAAATGAACAAAAAATGGATCTTAGTAATTCAATATTTGAAGTTTTATGCCTTTGTGATCTTTTTCTGCAGCAAATCTGTACTCTGGCAGGGAATCAAACCCCAAGCTATTATATCTGGGAAGTCCTTTTTACAATGGGCATCATTGGACTGGGACTCTTGCCTTTTGCTCTTCTCATTGGAAATATACAGAGCTTTCTTCAGGCTCTTGGACAGAGGTAGGTCTCATTGTGCGTGATATGCAAATCCCCTTAATTGTGGCTCTCAGTATATTCAGTGCATACAATTAACAAGTGATGTCTGATGACAATATATTCCTATTAATTTCTGTTTCAAATAATTTTTTTTTTTTAGGTAACTGGATCTCTGTCCAAAGGTTTATGGATTCATTGGTGATAAGGAATTTTTTTGCCCACTAAATATGGATTCAGAATGCAGATCCATTGAATCCATATACCTATCGTGGTTCTTAGTCAAGTTCAGATGTAATCATGATTGTATTATGCTTGCTATATTTTCTTCCGTCCCCTTTGTAGGAGGCTAGAAATGTCACTTAGACGTCGTGATGTGGAGCAATGGATGAGCCATTGGCGCTTGCCAGAAGATTTGAGAAGTTTAATTTGATTCAAATTACCAGAAGATGTAATTAATTTGATTCAAGTTGCTTCTTGCTAACTCTGCACCCTTTCCCAGATAATAAATGTTGTGGCAAAGACTCTTTGAATAAACAACTCAAAATTCAAGCATACCTATTAAATAACATTTCTTCTGGTATCTTTGTGTATGTCTACTGAATGCTATTAGGTACTTGCTTCTGTACTTTGTTAAATACGATTAATCACTGCCTTGCGTAAATTCGTACTATATTTATCTGCGTTGATAACATACTCGAACAAGTGTAAAATAATAGCTGGGACTTGAGAACAACCTAGCAAACCTTTGGTGAACTTTATTTCCTTTTTTATCATATCGAAATGAATGTTTCACTTAGTAAACAATGCTGATTTACTTTGCTATTGATTCATATTATTGGTGATCATGTTGTTGGCTGTCTTGGATTGCTGTTCTCTGATTTGCTTTCCTGTTCTGCCTTGGATTTTGCTTAGTTTTAGTGGTTGTTTATTTTATTGGAGATCACCTAATATTTTAACTTCCCATTGTATTTTGTCAGTTAATTTTCTAACCCCTTTTTACCTTGTACCCTAATTTAGACTGTAAATGGAAGATGTCAGAGAAGTTGAACTCTGACCTTTCAACAAAAGTGAAGCCATATATCTTACTTTTCTAAAGTTTTTTAACATTATTTGTATGCATTGTGATTATTTGTTGTATTCTGAATTACATTTGATCTCCTCCAAGGGAGTTGACATTGTCATTGTCAATGCACCCCTTTGTAGATTCGTTGATTGTTCCTTATGAAAGCATATTGATGAAAATGAGAGCTTAGAAATTTGCGTGTCAACCATTTTATTTATCTTCTCTTTCGGTAATCATGATCATACAAATTTTGTGGACCATATATAGAAATTTGTCAATGCACTCGTATTATTGGCATGTTATGTAGGAGAGTAATACTGGCGGAACGATACAATTGGGCTGCAACAAGAGGCGTAAATGAAGAAATGCTTCTGGAAAGTTTGCCAGAGGATCTTCAGAGAGACATTAGACGTCATCGCTTCAAATTTGTTAAGAAAGTGAGAGCATGGCTATCTGTTTGCTCAATTGACTGGTCATAACTTGGACCGGATTATCCTCTTCTCTCTGTTTAAACCCATTATCCTGCTTCCTTTGGTCTACCTCATTTTGTGTTTTGCTTTGTGTCATCATATTCTAATCATCTAAAACATGCACAGGTTCGAATTTTTTCCCTGATGGATGAACCAATCTTAGATGCCATTTGTGAGAGACTAAGACAAAAAACATACATCAAAGGAAGCAATATTCTGTATCATGGTGGTCTGGTGGGCAAAATGGTGTTTGTTGTGCGTGGAAGACTGGAGAGCATTGGCGACGATGGAACCAGGCTTCCCTTAATGGAAGGGGATGTTTGTGGTGAAGAACTCCTGACATGGTGTCTCGAACATTGTTCTGTGAACGGAGGTACGAAAAAACCTGATGAAGATATCTTAGTCTCATTAATTGATTCTAAGTGCTAACCTCCTTAACTGAAATGCAGCAAGTTATTTTGTGAAGCCCACGTGAATAGTGTTATTATTATCCTAACACTTTTTCCTTCACGACCCTAGAGCTTGAAATGTGAAAGCTCAATTGGTAATTAAGAGAATATGGGAATGCAAGAGTTGAACTCTAGAATACTTATTAGTCATGGAGGCTCTGTACTAATATGCTTTAGAACACATCGGCTCAAAAGCTTAAGTTGTTGAGAGAACGCATGAATAGTTTTATTGTAATGTTTAGCAGTAAGAAATTAATATGGTATACAGTGCAGATGGTAAGAACGTTAGGCTTCCCGGACAAAGATTGCTCAGCACCAGGACTGTACATTGCTTAACTAATGTGGAGGCATTTTCACTCCGATACGCAGACCTTGAAGAAGTCACTAGCCTTTTCACGAGATTCCTAAGGAACGAGCGGGTTCAAGGAGCCATAAGGTGATCTTTCCTTCTATGGTCTCTTCTGCCTTCATAACTACTTTTTCAATTTTTGATTGTTAGCATGACTCCTTTCAACAACATAATCATTTATTCTTTCAGCTCTTTGCAACATAGACTTGTTCAATGGCGAAAGACTTCCATTAGTCTCTCTTAAAATCCATATTTACATAGTTATTTGGTAATGGTTGATGATAGGTATGAATCGCCATATTGGAGAAACCTTGCAGCAACTCGCATTCAGGTTGCATGGAGAGACAGGAAGAAACGTCTCAGCCGTGCCGATACCTCTCCGCCAAATCTTTAGTTGAAACAGTAGGATATTCATTTTAAAACATCTTTGTAAATTCAACTATATCTTGTATGACGTTCAACTATATTTATCTTGTAAA
>JANTPZ010124274.1:0-11273 GCA_025593235.1 Vachellia pachyceras | reverse complement strand
ACACTAATCATATTGAAAAAAATATGGGCCCTTTTTTATGTGAAAATATTTGAATTTTAAAAAAACAACACGATTTAAGGAATCCGAATTAAAAACTGAGTCACAGTGGATGTTTCCATTCAATTCTAATAGAGTTAAATGGTTAATTCCTTAAACACTAATCTTTTTAAAACAATATGTGCCCTTTTTTATGTGAAAATATTTGAATTTTAAAAAAACAACACGATTTAGGGAATACTAATTAAAAACTGAGTCGCAGTGGATGTTTCGATTCAATTCTAATAGAGTTAAATGTTTAATTCCTTAAAGACTAACCTTATTGAAAGAATATAGGCCCTTTTTTATGTTAAAATGTTTTAATTTAAACAAAACACGAATTAAGGAATCCTAAAGAAAAACTAAGTCCGAGTTGATGTTTCCATTCAATTCTAATAGAGTTAAATATTTAATTCCTTAAACACTATTCCTGTTGAAAAATATGGGCACTTTTTTATGTTAAAATATTTGAATTATAAAAAAACACGATTTGAGGAATTCTAATTAAAAACTAAGTCCCACTGGATGTTTCCATTCAATTCTAATAGAGTTAAATGTTTAATTCTTAAAACACTAATTATGTTGAAAAAATACGGGCACCTTTTTTATTTTAAAATATTCGTATTTTGAAAAAAAACTTGATTTAAAGAATCCTAATTAAAAACTGAGTTACAGTGGTTGTTTCCATTCAATTCTAATAGAGTTAAATGTTGAATTTTTAAAAAACACGATTTCAGGAATCCTAATAAAAAACTGAGTCACAGTGGATGTTTCCATTCAATTCTAATAGAGTTAAATGTTTAATTCCTTAAACACTAATCTTGTTGAAAAAATATGTGCCCCATTTTATGTGAAAATATTTAAGTTTTAAAAAAGCAACACAATTTAAGGAATCATAATTAAAACCGGAGTCGCAGTCGATGTTTCCATTCAATTCTAAGAGAGTTAAATGTTTAATTCCTTAAAAACTAGTCATGTTGAAAAAATATGGGCACTTTTTTATGTAAAAAAAATTTGAATTTTTAAAAAACAACACGAAGTAAGGAATCCTAATTTCAAATTGATTCACAGTTGAAGTTTCCATTCAATTCTAAAAGAGTTAAATGTTTAATTCCTTAGAAACTAATCTTGTTGAAAATAATATGGGCCCTTTTTTATGTGAAAATATTTGAATTTTGAAAAAAACACAATTTGAGGAATCCTAATTAAAAACTGAGTCACAGTCTATGTTTCCATTAAATTCTAATAGAGTTAAATGTTTAATTCCTTAAACACTAATCTTATTAAAAAATATTGGCCCCTTTTTTCTGTGAAAATATTTGAATTTTAAAAAAACAACACGATTTAAGGAACCCAAATTAAAAACTGAGCCACAGTGGCTGTTTCCACTGAATTCTAATGGAGTTAAATGTTTAACTCCTAAAAAACTAATCATGTTGAAAAAAATATGGGCCCTTTTTTCTGTGAAAATATTTGAATTTAAAAAAAACACGATTTAAGGAATCTGAATTAAAAACTGAGTCACAGTGGCTGTTTCCATTGAATTCTAAGTTAGTTAAATATTTAATTCTTTAAAAACTAATATTGTTAAAAAAATATGGGTCCTTTTTTTATGTGAAAATATTTGAATTTTGAAAAAAAAAACACAATTTGAGGAATCCTAATTAAAAAATCACTCACAGTCGATGTTTCCATTCAATTCTTATAAAGTTAAATGTTTAATTCCTACAGCACTAATCATATTTAAAAAAATATGGGCCCTTTTTTACGTGAAAATATTTGAATTATAAAAAAAACAACACGATTTAAGGAATACAAATTAAAAACTGAGTCAAAGTGGATGTTTCCATTCAATTTTAATAGAGTTAAATGGTTAATTCCTTAAACACTAATCTTGTTGAAAAAATATGGGCCCTTTTTTATGTGAAAATATTTGAGTTTTGAAAAAAAACACGAATTAAGGAAACCCAATTACAAATTGAGTCATAGTGGAAGTTTCCATTCAATTCTAAGAGAATTAAATGTTCAATTCTTTAAAAACTAATCTTGTTGAAAAAAATATGGACCCCTTTTTATCTGAATATATTTTAATTTTGAAAAAAAACACGATTTGAGGAATCCTAATTAAAAACTGAGTCACAGTCGATGTTTCCATTCAATTCTTATAGAGTTAAATGTTTAATTCCTAAAACACTAATCATATTGAAAAAAATATGGGCCCTTTTTTATGTGAAAATATTTGAATTTTAAAAAAACAACACGATTTAAGGAATCCGAATTAAAAACTGAGTCACAGTGGATGTTTCCATTCAATTCTAATAGAGTTAAATGGTTAATTCCTTAAACACTAATCTTTTTAAAACAATATGTGCCCTTTTTTATGTGAAAATATTTGAATTTTAAAAAAACAACACGATTTAGGGAATACTAATTAAAAAATGAGTCACAGTGGCTGTTTCCATTGAATTCTAATGGAGTTAAATGTTTAACTCCTTAAAGACTAATCATGTTGAAAGAATATCGGCCCTTTTTTATGTTAAAATGTTTTAATTTAAAAAAAAACACGATTTAAGGAATCTGAATTAAAAACTGAGTCACAGTGGCTGTTTCCATTGAATTCTAATAGAGTTAAATGTTTAATAACTTAAACACTAATCTTTTGAAAAAATATGGGCCCCTTTTTATGTTAAAATATTTTAATTCAAAAAAAACATGAATTAAGGAATCCAAATTAAAAACTGAGCCCCAGTCGATGTTTCCATTCAATTCTGATAGAGTTAAAAGTTTAATTCCTTAAACACGAATCTTATTGAAAAAATATGGGCCATTTTTTATGTGAAAATATTTTAATTTTAAAAAAAAACACGAATTAAGGAAACATAATTCCAAAATGAGTCAAAGTGGAAGTTTTCATTCAATTCTAAGAGAGTTAAATGTTTAATTCTTTAAAAACTAATCTTGTTAAAAAAATATGGGCCATTTTTTTATGTGAAAATATTTGAATTTTGAAAAAAAACACGATTTGATGAATCCTAATTAAAAACTTAGTCACAGTCGATGTTTCCAATCAATTCTAATAGAGTTAAATGGTTAATTCCTTAAACACTAAGCTTGTTTAAAAAAAATGTCCCATTTTTATGTGAAAATATTTGAATTTTGAAAAAAACAACATGATTTAAGAAATCCTAATTCCAAACTGTCACAGTGGATGTTTCCATTGAATTGTAATAGAGTTAAATGTTTAGGTCCTTAAACAATAATCTTGTTGAAAAAAATATGGGCCCTTTTTTTATGTGAAAATAATTGAATTATTAAATAAACACGATTTAAGGGATCCTAATTAAAAACCGAGTCACAGTGGATGTTTCCATTCAATTCTAATTGAGTTAATTGTTTAATTCCTTAAACACAAATTTGTTAATATGGGCCCTTTTTATGTAAAATTATTTGAATTTCAAAAAAACACGATTTAATGAATCCTAATGAAAAACTTAGTCAAAGTAGATGTTTCCATTAAATTCTAATAGAGTTAAATATTTAATTCCTTAAAGACCAATCTTATTGAAAAAATATGGGCCCTTTTTTATGTGAAAATATTTGAATTTTGAAAAAAACACTATGTAAGGATTCCTAATTAAACACTGAGTCACAGTGGATGTTTCTATTCAATTCTAATAGAGTTAAATGTTTAAGTCCTTAAACACTAATCTTGTTGAAAAAAATATGGGACCATGTTTATATGAAAATATTTGAATTTTAAAAAAAAACACAATTCAAGGGATCCTAATTAAAAAATGAGTCACAATGGATGTTCCAGTCAATTCTAATAGAGTTAAATTTTTAATTCCTTAAACACTAATCTTGTTGAAAAATATGGGCCCTTTTTTTGTGAAAATATTTGAATTTTAAAAAAAAAAGACGATTTAAAGAATCCTCATTCCAAACTTTCACAGTGGTATTTCGATTTTACTATAATACAGTTAAATGTTTAATTCCATAAACACGAATCTTGTTGAAAAAATATGGGTCTTTTTTATTTGAAAATATTTGAATTTTGAAAAAAACAACACGATTTAAGGAATCCTAATTCCAAACTGTCACAGTGGTGTTTCCATTTAACTCTAATACAATTAAATGTTTAATTCCATAAACACGAATCTTGTTGGAAAAATATGGGTCTTTTTTATGTGAAAGTATTTGAATTTTAAAAAAAACACGATTTAAGGAATCCCAATTAAAAACTGAGTCACAGTGGATGTTTCCATTGAATTGTAATAGAGTTAAATGTTTAGGTCCTTAATCACTAATCTTGTTGAAAAAATATGGGCCCTTTTTTATGTGAAAATAATTGAATTTTGAAACAAACAAGATTTAAGGGATCCTAATTAAAAACCGAGTTACAGTGGATGTTTTCATTCAATTATGTGAGAGTTAAATGCTTAATTCCTCAAACACTAATCTATTGAAAAAAATATGCGCCCTTTTTTATGTGAAAATATTTGAATTTTGAAAAAAAAACAACACGATTTAAGGGATCCTTATTAAAAATTGAGTCACAGTGGATGTCTCCATTCAATTCTAATAGAGTTAAATGTTTAATTACTTAAACACTAATCTTCTTGAAAAAATATGGGCCCTTTTTTATGTGAAAATATTTGAATTTTAAAAAAACAACACGATTTAAAGAATCCTGATTCCAAACTTTCACAGTGGTTTTTCCATTTTACTCTAATACAGTTAAATGTTTAATTCCATAAATGTGAATCTTGTTGAAAAAATATGGGTCTTTTTTAAATGAAAATATTTGAATTTTGAAAAAACAACACGATTTAAGGAATCCTAATTGCAAACTGTGACAGTGGTGTTTCCATTCAACTCTAATATAGTTAATGGTTTAATTCCATAAACACGAATCTTGTTGAAAAAATATGGGTCTTTTTTATGTGAAAATATTTGAATTTTGAAAAAAACAACACGATTTACGTAACCCTAATTAAAAACTGAGTCACTGTGGATATTTCCATTCAATTCTGATAGAGTTAAATGTTTAATTCCTTAAACACTAATCCTGTGGAAAAAATATGGGCCCTTTTTTATGTGAAAATATTTGAATTTTAAAAAAACAACACGATTTAAGGGATCCTAATTAAAAACTGAGTCAATGTGGATGTTTCTATTCAATTCTAATAGAGTTAAATGTTTAATTACTTAAACACTAATCTTGTTGAAAAAAATAAGGGCCATTTTTTATGTCAAAATATTTGAATTTTGAAAAAAAAAGCTCGATTTAAGGGATCCTAGTTAAAAATTGTGTCACAGTGGATGTTTCCATTCAATTCTAATAGAGCTAAATGTTTAATTTTTTAAACACCAATCTTGGTGAAAAAAATATGGGCCCTTTTTTATGTGAAAATATTTGAATTTTGAAAAAACACTATTTAAGGGATCCTAATTAAAAAATGAGTCACAGTGGATGTTTCCATTCATTTTGAATAGAGTTAAATGTTTAATTCCTTAAACACTAATCTTGTTGAAAAAATATGGGCACTTTTTCATGTGAAAATATTTGAATTTTGAAAAAAGTAACACGATTTAAGGAACCCTAATTAAGAACTGAGTCACAGTGGATATTTCCATTCAATTCTGATAGAGTTATATGTTTAATTCCTTAAACACTAATCTTATTGAAAAAATATGGGCCCTTTTTTATGTGAAGATATTTGAATTTAAAAAAAAACGATTTAAGGGATCCTAATTAAAAACTGAGTCACAGTGGATGTTTCCTTTCAATTCTAATAGAGTTCAATGTCTAAGTCGTTAAACACTAATCTTGTTGAAAAAATATGGTCCCTTTTTTTGTGAAAATATTTGAATTTTGAAAAAAACACGATTTAAGTAACTCTAATTGAAATCTGAGTCCCAGTGGATGTATCCATTCAATTATGTGGGAGTTAAAAGCTTAATTCCTTAAACACTAATCTATTGAAAAAAATATGCACCTTTTTTTCATGTGAAAATATTGGAATTTTAAAAAAAACACGATTTATGGGATCCTAATTAAAATCTGAGTCCCAGTGGATGTATCCATTCAATTATGTGGGAGTTAAAAGCTTAATTCCTTAAACACTAATCTATTGAAAAAAATATTCGCCCTTTTTTTATGTGAAAATATTTGAATTTTGAAAAAAACACAATTTATGTTATCCTAATTAAAAACTGAGTGACAGTGGATGTCTCCATTCAATTCAATTAGAGTTAAATGTTTAGTTACTTAAACACTAATCTTATTAAAAAAATGAAGGCCATTTTTAATGTCAATATATTTGAATTTTGAAAAGAAAACACGATTTAAGGAATCCTAATTTCAAACTGAGTCATAGTGAAGTTTTCATTCAATTCTAATAGAGTTAAATGTTTAATTTTTTAAACACCAATCTTGGTAAAAAAATAGGGCCCTTTTTTTGTGAAAATATTTGAATTTTGAAACAAACAAGATTTAAGGGATCCTAATTAAAAACTTAGCCACAGTGGATGTCTCCATTCAATTCTAATAGAGTTAAAGGTTAATTAAATAAACACTAATCGTGTTGAAAAAAATAAAGGCCCTTTTTTAAGTCAAAACATTTGAATTTTGAAAAAATACACGATTTAAGGAATCCTAATTCCAAATTGAGTCACAGTGAAGTTTCCATTCTATTCTAATAGAGTTAAATGTTTAATTGTTTAAACACCAATCTTAGTGAAAAAAATATGGGCCTTTTTTATGTGAAAATATTTGAATTTTGAATAAAACACGATTTAAGAAATCGTAATTAAAAACTGAGTCACAGTGGATGTTTCGATTCAATTCGAATAGAGTTAAATGTTTATGTCCTTAAACACTAATCTTGTTGAAAAAATATGGGCCTTTTTTATGTGAAAATATTTAAATTTTAAAAAAACACGATTTAAGGGATCCTAATTAAAAAATGAGTCACAGTGGATGTTTTCATTCAGTTCTAATAGAGTTAAATATTTAATTCCTTAAACACTAATTTTTTGAAAAAATATAGGCTCTTTTTTATGTGAAAATATTTGAATTTTAAAAAAACTTCACGATTTAAAGAATCCTAATTCCAAACTTTCACATTGGTGTTTCCATTTTACTCAAATACAGTTAAATGTTTAATTCGTTAAGCATGAATCTGGTTGGAAAAATATGGCTCTTTTTTATGTGAAAATATTTGAATTTTGAAAACAACAACACGATTTAAGGAATCCTAATTGCAAAATATCCCAGTGGTGTTTCCATTCAACTCTAATATAGTTAAATGTTTAATTCCATAAACACGAATCTTGTTGAAACATATGGGTCTTTTTTATGTGAAAATATTTGAATTTTGAGAAAACAACACGATTTAAGGAACCCTAATTAAAAACTGAGTCACAATGGATATTTCCATTCAATTATGATAGAGTTAAATGTTTAATTCCTTAAACACTAATCTTGTTGAAAAATATGGGCCTTTCTTTATGTGAAAATATTTTAATTTTGCAAAAAACAATACGATTTCAGGAACCCTAATTAAAAACTGAGTCACAGTGGATATTTCCATTCAATTCTGATAGTGTTAAATGTTTAATTCGTTAAACACTAATCTTGTTGAAAAAATATGGGCCCTTTTTTATGTGAAAATATTTGAATTTTAAATAAAACACGATTTAAGGGATCCTAATTAAAAATTGAGTCACAGTGGATGTTTCCATTCAATTCTAATAGAGTTAAATGTTTAATTTGTTAAACACCAATCTTGTTGACAAAAATGTGGTCCCTTTTTTATGTGAAAATATTTGAATTTTGGAAAAAAGAACGATTTAAGTAATCCTAATTAAAATCTGAGTCCCAGTGGATGTATCCATTCAATTATGTGGGAGTTAAATGCTTAATTCTTGATTGAAAAAAATATGCGCCCTTTTTATGTGAAAATATTTGAATTTTGAAAAAATAAACGATTTTAGGGATCCTAATCTTATTCAAAAAAAATAAGGGCCATTTTTTATGTCAAAATATTTGATTTTTGAAAAAAAAACACGATTTACGGGATCCTAGTTAAAAACTGAGTCACAATGGATATTTCCATTCAATTCTAATAGAGTTAAATGTTTAATTTGTTAAACACTAATCTTGTTGAAAAAATATGGTCCCTTTTTTATGTGAAAATATTTCAATTTTGATAAAAAAACACGATTTAAGTAATCCTAATTAAAATCTAAGTCACAGTGGATGGTTCCATTCAATTATGTGAAAGTTAAATGCTTAATTCCTTAAACACTAACCTTCTTGAAAAAAATATGGGCCATTTTTTTTTGTGAAACTACTTGAATTTTAAAAAAACAACACGGTTTAAAGAATCCTAATTCCAAACTTTTACAGTGGTATTTCCATTTTACTCTAATAAATTTAAATATTCAATTCCATAAACACGAATCATGTAGAAAAAATATGGGTCTTTTTTATGTGAAAATATTTGAATGTTGAAAAAAAAACCCGATTTAAGGAATCCTAATTCCAAACTGTCACAGTGGTGTTTCCATTGAATTCTAATAGAGTTAAATGCTTAATTACTTAAACACTAATCTATTGAAAAAAATATGCGCCCTTTTTTATGTGAAAATATTTGAATTTAGAAAAAACACGATTTAAGGGATCTTAATTAAAAATTGAGTCACAGTGGATGTCTCCATTTAATTCTAATAGATTTAAATGTTTAATCACTTAAACACTAATCTTATTGAAAAAAATAAGGGCAATTTTTTACGTCAAAATATATGATTTTTGAAAAAAAACACGATTTAAGGAACCCTATTTAAAAACTGAGTCACAGTGGATGTTTTTATTAAATTCTAATAGAGTTAAATGTTTAAGTCGTTAAACACTAATCTTGTTGAAAAAAATATGGTCCCTTTTTTATGTGAAAATATTTCAATTTTGATAAAAAACACTATTTAAGTAATCCTAATTAAAATCTGAGTCACAGTGGATGGTTCCATTCAATTATGTGAAAGTTAAATGCTTAATTCCTTAAACACTAATCTATTGAAAAAAATATGCGCCCTTTTTTATATGAAAATTTTTGAATTTTGAAAAAAATACGATGTAAGGGATCCTAATTAAAAATTGAGTCCCAGTGGATGTCTCCATTCAATTCTAATAGAGTTAAATGTTTAATTCCTTAAACACTAATCTTGTTGAAAAAAATAAGGGCCATTTTTTATGTCAAAATATTTGATTTTTTTTAAAAAAATACGACTTAAGGAATCCGAATTCCAAACTGAGTCACACCGAAGTTTCCATTCAATTCTAATAGAGTTAAATGTTTAATTTGTTAAATACCAATCTTGTTGAAAAAAATATGGTCCCTTTTTTATGTGAAAATATTTGAATTTTGAAAGAAAACACGATTTAAGTAATCCTAATTAAAATCTGAGTCCCATTGGATGTTTCCATTCACTTATGTGAGAGTTAAATGCTTAATTTCTTAAACACTAATCTATTGAAAAAAATATGCGCCCTTTTTTATGAGAAAATATTTTAATTTTGAAAAAAACACGATTTTAGGGATCCTAATTAAAAACTGAGTCACAGTGGATGTCTCCATTCAATTCTAATAGAGTTAAATGTTTAATTACTTAAAAACTAATCCTGTTGAAAAAAATGAAGGCCATTTTTTATGTCAAAATATTTGAATTTTGAAAAAAACACGATTTAAGGAATCCAAATTAAAAACTGAGTCACAGTGATGTTTCCAATCAATTCTAATAGAGTTAAATGTTTAATTCCTTAAACAAAAATTTTGGTAAAAACATATGGGCCTTTTTTATGTGAAAATATTTGAATTTTAAAAAAAAACACGATTTAAGAAATCGCAATTAAAAACTTAGTCACAGTGGATGTTTCTATTCAATTCTAAAAGAGTTAAATGTTTAAGTCCTTAAACACTAATCTTGTTGTAAAAAATATGGGCCCTTTTTAATGTGAAATGTTTAAATTTTGAAAAAACACGATTTAAGGGATCCTAATAAAAAACTGAGTAACAGTGGATGTGTCTATTCAATTCGAATAGAGTTAAATGTTAAATTCCTTAAACACTAAGCTTGTTGAAAAAAAATATGGACCCTTTTTTTTTGTGAAACTACTTGAATTAAAAAAAACGATTTAAAGAATCCTAATTCCAAACTTTCACAGTGGTCGTTCCATTTTACTCTAATATAGTTAAATGTTTAATTCCATAAACATGAATCTTGTTGCAAAAATATGGGTCTTTTTTACGTGAAAATATTTGAATGTTGAAAAAAACAACACGATTTAAGGAATCCTAATTCCAAACTGTCACAGTGGTGTTTCCATTGAATTCTAATAGAGTTGAATGCTTTATTCCTTAAACACTAATCTATTGAAAAAAATATGCGCCCTTTTTTATGTGAAAATATTTGAATTTACAAAAAAACACGATTTAAGGGATCCTAATTAAAAACTGAGTCACAGTGGATGTCTCCATTCAATTCTAATAGAGTTAAATGTTTAATTACTTAAACACTAATCCTGTTGAAAAAAATAAAGGCCATTTTTTATGTCAAAATATTTGAATTTAAAAAAACACGATTGAAGGAATGCAAATAAAGGATATTTAAGGACTCTTGATCAGGCTGTTACTTCTTTGTCCAGGGATCTGGTCATTTTCAGAGATGCCTTTTTAGAAAAATTTGACTCCCTGGTAAAGAAGGTAGGTGAATTGGATGGTAGGGTAGAATCCATAGAGCAGTTCATCAGAGAATCCAAGGCCTCTTCTTCTGCTGCTGCTCCTCCATCACCTCCAGCCCAGTCACCAGAGGATCCTCCCACAGATGCTGTTCTGGCCATGATTGACTTCTCCTCATCCATTCTGAACCCAGAACCTCAGCCTATTCCTGCTCCTCCTCTGACTTCAGTGGCTCCCCCATCAGATCCTGTTCCAGAGCCCTCTTCAGATCCTGTTGATCCTACTCCCCTTCCACAGCCCTCATCTGATCCTACTCCTTCCTCTCCCTCTTCACCCCTTGTTTGATTGTTGACAAAAAGGGGGAGAAAGAAAATCAGATGTGCTTTTATTCTATTTTATACTGTGTATTGATTCTTGCTATGTATTGACTCTTTACGAATTTTATGAATGATGTTATGAATTTCAGGACCTTGATGACTGTTTTATGCTGTGATAAAT
>JANTPZ010124255.1:0-12384 GCA_025593235.1 Vachellia pachyceras | reverse complement strand
GTGTCCTGTTTCTGGAATGAAATCTGGAACAGTTTGTATTTGACGAAATTCTAGGAATGATATGGCTGTGATGACCAAAATTGAGTATTTTTATATGAAACTATACTGAAATAGATTCACATAGGAATTTGAACCACCCCAATTGGAGTTATATAGAATTAATTATGATTTTTCAAAGTTTAGTCAACATGCTGATAGCTTTTGGTTACCATGCGAAATTAAGAGAGAAAGGAACCAAATGTAATTTGTAGGAACTCCAAGGGTAAAAGTAAGCCTCTAGGGCTAATGTGACCCATTGGGCATTCACTTTTCATGGCTCTAATTATATTATTAATTCCCTAGGGCCATAAAGTGACAAAGAAAAAGCTATGGTTAGAAGATCAAGGTACTTAAGGAGGAGGTAAAGTCTAAAAGGTAGTGAACTTACTTACTTGTATGTGTGTGATGTTTATGTTGTGCATTGATTTGCTATAGTGCTTTACTATATTATGTAAAGCATGTATGAATGAATGAAGCTCTGTTTTTATTTTTACTATGGCCATAAGTACATTACACAAAACATTGAGCACGTAGCATTTCATTATGTGAACATGAGCCTATGTAAGGCAAGCATATCATGCACTATCATTCATCCTACATGCATTGTTTGTAATGTTTGCTACTGGGATTCCTCGAATCTCACCCTCCCCCATTAACCATTTTAGGTACAAATGCATCAAAGAGTAAGAAGAAAGTTTTCGAATCTCACCCTCCCCCATTATCACATAATTTATTGGTCTAGCCTTTAGTTCAAGCTACATAAATGCAGATATTACATTTGACCTATTTGAACAAGAAATGTGAAGAAGGAGATTGAGACAGGGAAGAATGAGTATAATAATTACGGTCAAATTTATGGCATTAGGTTGGGTTATTGCCATTAATTTTTACCAGGAGTTGATGTTTTTGTTTAGGTCCCAAATTTGTATAGGGGTTATTATGTTTTAAAGTTTATATTGCCCATAGTTTGGAGATGTATCATGCAGTTTCCCTTCTATTGAAACTAACTTCAAGTTTTGTGAATTTCAGGGCATTGATGGTTCCTCTGCTATCTTCAACCGTATACAAATGAAGTGCATACACCTTTGATAAACACAGACCTGTCTAAATTAAGTAAGCTTCATGTCATTGATTTACTTATCAACCTTAAGATTTATATTTTTTGCTCTGCTATTCCTTCTTGAATTTCATTTAGTGCATGATTTGTTAGTTCATTTCTTTTACTAAATGTTTCTCAATTATAAAAAAGCCTCTCTGTTGAATCTTTGAAAGCGGATAAAGTGGTGGTTGTTGAAAGAGTTATTGAATTCTTGGGACTTTACTCTGTGCAAAATTCCCTAGTTTGAACCATAGAAAAGCGAGGGATATCTAGAGGCCAAAGGAAGCGAGTGAATGTTGGATTGGAAATGGTTATGGAACCCTCATTATTAATCCTGGATGAACCCACATCAGGCTTGGATAGTGCATCATCTCAGTTACTTCGTAGAGCACTTCGACGTGAAGCTCTTGAAGGCATTAATGTGTACATGGTAGTTCACCAACCTAGGTAACTTTTGTGTTCAAAACTGCATAATGTAAAAATTGTCCAACTGTCTTATTTTGTTAAACTCTGATATCACAGTGTTTTAAAAATTTTGTTTGGTCAAAAGGGAGATTTTTGCAATTTACATAAGTGCTAATGCATTTAAGTTGATTTGTTATCTCTACCTAATGGAATAAGGCTTTGTTATTATTGTTGTTGTTAGATTAGCTAAATTTCGTTTAACAGATCGTTTTTCACATTAAAAGGAATTAACTTTTTCCTTTTGGAATTACTCTACTATCCCGACTAACGGGAGAAGTCTTGCTACTGCTGCTGTTGTAATTTACTGTTCCTCAAAGTTAATTTTGAATTTGGTTCCTCTAGATTAATGTCTGTAAGTCATTGCCATTTTTTGTAATTTTAATTGGATCCCTATCCTGAAACTTCTATTAATGGGCTATCAAATTTTGCTGATAGAACCAACCATGTGTCATCTTGATACCTTAAATATTCATGATTCATGTCAGCCATAAAGGTGAAGCCACGCATTCACAAGGGACTCTTTCCTTTTAATATTCAAAATTTATTATGTATGATACGGATTTGTTATATTTCCTAAATTTCTTGTAGCAAATGTGTTGTCTGCATTAAATGAAATTAAATTTTTTAGTTAAATTTTTATTTAGTTCTGAATTTGGTTCCTATAATTTAAATTTTTGCTATTTTCTCCTTTATTTCAATTTTTTAGATCTTATCGGATTGGGAAAAAACAAAAGCACAAATTTTTTAAAGTTTGGTCACTAAGTATACAAGTTGTAGGAAAAGAATTGGATAAGTTTAATACCACCTTTATGACAGATTTAAAATTTTTGTAGAACATATGTAACAATTATAATTATAAGCTTCTCGTGCAACGCACGGGGGAGCACTTCTAATTTACAACAAAGACAATATCAGATCTTGTTGAATTGTCAAGATATATTAATGCACATATAGCACTAAAATATGGTACTTCTGAACCAAGAAGTTTTTCCATTTCACTTGAGAGCAAAAATAATCTTTCTTCTTATCAAGAGAGCTTACAACCATCTGAGTATTTAATAGATATGCTTTATCTATGCTAAATCGTTTAAATATTTTTTCAATATAAGTTGACTGATGAATAAAAATTCCATTAATCGGATGCACAATTTGTAAGGCGAGATAAAACTTTATCCTTCCAAGATCCTTCATTTCGGATTCCCTATTTAAAAAATCAACTGCTTTTTGGAGCTCTTCGGGGTTTCTCTTATATTCAAATCATCTACATATACAATGCTTATAACAAATTCTAATCAATACATATGGGCAAATTGCATCATTTTATAACATTCCTTTGATAAATATTCATTGAGACGATTATACCTCATTCTTCCATATTGCTTCAACTCATATAAGGATTTATGCAGATGAATCGCATAATCTTCTCAAGAATTCTTACATGCTTCTGGCAATTTAAATCCTTAAGATATTTTCATAGAAATTTTAGTATCTAAAGAACCATATGAATATGCTGGGATAACATCCATTAGACGCATATCAAGTTTTAAGTTCACCACCAGACTAATAAGAATTTTAAAATGATTGCATCTATCACAGGAGAATATATCTCTTCAAAACCAGTGACAGGTCTTTGTGAAAAACCTTTTGCTACAAGTCATGCATTATATCTCACAACCTCATTTTTCTCATTTTGTTTTCTCACAAATACCCATTTGTACCCAACCGATTTCACATAATTTGGTATTCGGACTACAAGTCCAAAAACTTCACGTTTTGAAAGCGAATTTAATTTTGTTTGAATTGTTTCTTTTTGTTTTCACCAATCATCTCTTTGTCTACATTCATCAATTGGTCTAGGTTCAAGATCCTCATTTTCATTGTTTATTTCACTAGCAACATTATATGAAAATATATTATCGACTATTACTTTTTCTCGGTTCCATCTTTTCCTATAGTGACATAACTTATCAAGATCCCTTCATCATTTTCAGATACCTAAACCTCTTTTTAGACTTTTTTGGTTAGTTATATCTTGAGTTTCTTCTATAGGGACAACCTACTTAAATTGACCATCTTGATTGTTTGCTCCCTTTTTCTATCTAGGACTTGTATCCTTAGAACCAACTAGTCTAACATGTTTCAAGCGTGGCATAGACATTTGCATTTATCGATTGTCTTGCTGGGATATCAATTCTAATTGGAGCTTGTAAGTTGGAATGTGAAATTTAGTAATTCTTTTGAGGTCAATAAATGCATTTGGAAATTGATTTGAAAAATTTTGCAAATGAGTTATCCTTTAAACTTCATGTTCACATTGTTGTGTATGAGGTCTAGCTGTTTATTTTCTTCCCCTAATGTTGGGAAAGTTGTATCATCAAAATGGCAGTTACCAAACCGTGCTGTAAATAAATCTCCAACAAATAGTTCTAAATACTTTATTATAGAAGGATATTCATAACAAACATATATTCCCAACCTTCTTTGAGGTCCTATCTTTATGCCTTGTGGTGGAGCAATAAGGACAAATACTACACATCTAAAAGTTCTAAAATGGGAATATTTGGCTCCTAACCAAAAACCAATGGTGATTGGGGGAATTTTTTATAACTTATTGGCATGATATGTATAATTACTACTGCATGTAAAATTACATGTGACCAAGCTGAAATTGGCAGTTTTTTTCTTAAAAGCATTGGCTTAGCTATCAATTGGGGGCTGTTAATGAATGATTATGCTAAACCATTTTGTGTGTGAATGTGAGCAACAAATTTTTCTTTCATTGTTCTAATAGCTATGCAATAATCATTGAAAGTTTGAGATGAAACCCACTCGCATTATCAAGATGAATTGCCTTAATTGCATGGTTTGGAAATTGTGCTCTTAATCGAATTATCTAAACAAGTAATATAGAAAATGCTAAATTATGTGATGGTAACAAGGATAAATGTGATCATCTTGTAGATACACCTATCATAACCATGAAATATCTAAATGATCCGCATAGTAGATGAATAAGTCCACATATATCTCCTTGGATGCTCTAGAAATGTAAGGGATTGAACCTTGACTTTTGTGAGGGAATGCATTGCAATTAGTTTTCCTTGAAAATAAGCCACACATGGGAAATCCTTAAATTGGTATCTTTAAATCTCAACAAATTTCTTTAAGACTTAGAAGAATATAAAGGATTGTCAATAACAAATTTTGTCCCTTTGGGTTTATTATGATTGCTCTTCTGGAGCCTTCAATTAATTTTGCATTACCTATTATAGTATTGATGTTGGAATTAGAACGTACACACAGCAAAATTTTCTAATCCCAAATACAGATCTGTCAAAGGCGTTTAGATCGAGGAGATGAAGACATACCTTTTGCGTTTTGAAAGTGTCCCTTCCTTTGCGTCTAGATCTCTTTAGATTCCACAACCTTCCAGGCTCTTGTTTCCGATCATGAGGAGCTGACGTTCTTTCAATCGCCTCCCTCTACCGGTATCCACACGAACAGTCTCCAACAATAGCAGCGTGCTAGCACCTCTTCATTTCTCTCTCTCTCTAAGATTTCATGGCTTAAGAGTGAATTCAAATTTAGAAAAAGGATGCCTTTTCTGTTCACGAGCACTCATATTTATAAAGCTCATGGAGTGCATCATAATTTAAGCTTAATCTTTTATTAATCTTTAAAAGTTTGAATTTGAATTTCAAGATCTAATCTTGCAATTCGAAATTTCGGAGGATATTTAGGATCTAATCCTGCAATCCAAAATTTCAAAAAGAATATTCAAGATTCAATCTTACAATTTGAAATTTCAGAGGATATTTAGGATCTAATCCTGCAATTCAAAATTTCAAAAGGAATATTTAAGATCCATTCTTACAATTTGAAATTCCAGAGGATATTTAGGATCTAATCCTGCAATCCAAAATTTCAAAAGGAATATTCAAGATCCAATCTTGAAATTCGAATTTCAAAAGGATATTCAAGATCTAATCTTGCAATCCCAATATTCAAGATCCAATCTTAAAATTCGAAATTTCAAAAAGGATATTCAAGATCTAATCTTGCAATTTCAATATTCAAGATTTAATCTTGAAATTCAAAATTTGAAATTCAAATTTTACAATCTTAATTTGGATTGAATTAATCTGATCAAATCATATCCATTTAATTAATCCAAATAATGAGATAACAGATTTAATTTATCTTTATAAATTAAATTAATGAAAGTTATTTAATTTATCAAATAAATTAAATATTAAACTAACATACACAAATATTATTTACATAATATTGTGCAATTTCGAATTTCAACATATATATACATATATTTAAAATTCGAATAAACCCTAGAAATAAAGTTTATGTTGGGCTCTTCTTGCATGCGACCCTGTAGGCCCATATAAAGTTGGTAGTGGGCCAATCTCACCATAAGCCCACAAGTCGCAAGTGGTCTCTAGTATGACATTATGACTACCCAAATCATACGGGGATCATTAACAGACGTAAGCTTTTATGCAACCACATCACGTCCCTTTTGTCACGCGATATCTCGGTCAAGGATGAGGCATGGATGATGTCATCCTCATATTCCCGACCATTACTTTCTCGATCTCTGAGTAGTATGATCAAAGAAAAAAAACAAAAAATCCTTTTCATTATAGTATGGCCATATATTTCTCAAACTCACTCATCGAGGGGTCTAGTAATATCTCTCGACTAATGTGAGGGACAAATCCCATCTTTATCACTCATATTCCTCCACATGAAAACCCTTAAGCCCTATTGTAGCCTTTATCATCACCCGGTCAAAGGTGACTTTTGACTAGGTCAAAGCTTAGTAACTTTCATGCAGAAATCCATGATGATCTCAGGTCAAAGGGCATTGTAATGTGATCACATATGAGATAAGCTAATGACTTAATCCATGCAGCTTTATCATAGCGAGTCAATCCAGCTCCTTATACTCATACAAGTGCCCATGACTTTGACTCGTATCTCCATATCTTATCAAAGTCATACTGGTCTTACCTTATCTACGCTCCAGCATAAATAACCAACCAGGGACATTTAAGACAAAATTCATAATTGTTTATGGATATAATTATCACAACAAACATACAAACAATATGATAATTAAATGGAGAAAATGCACTAAAAGAAATAATGTGCGAGTACAATGATTGGCCCTATGGCACAATTTCCAACAATTGATGATTGCACTTCTTATTGTTAGATGAGAAAAATATCTTTTATCTTTTAGTATAGTGTGTGTTGTTGCACTTTTTATTAGGCATGTATCTTCATTCTTATGTCCAATAGGAAGAATGCTATATCCATATTCTTCATCAAAATAAAGAAAATGCATTAAAATATATTATTAGTAAAAAAACCAAAATACATCATAAGTAATTATTATTGTAAAAACCATGCGATAGAAAATCATATAAAATATAAACCAAGGCATTATCAAACCAAATTTGTCTCATCATTATTCTCAGAGAAATCTACCACATCCAAATGTGATATGGTCTCAAGACCATTAAAATCATCTAGCTCATCATCACCATCATTTTTATATGCAAACTTTGCCTCAACATCATTTGTTTCAATTGGCTTCCTTTTCATGAAGGTTTGATAAAGTTTGGCTAGATGCTTTGGTGCATGATAGGTACGTATTTGACCAATGCCCCTCTATACCACATCGATAACATTTATTTTCCACAATTTTGAAGGGCCACCCGTATACTTTTTTTACCCTTCATTATTTTTCTTCTTGTGGTAGGTATTGGGATTAAAATTGTGACCACCACCACCATGATAATGGTAATTACCCGGCCTCTACCACTTCCATATCTACAACTATGACTGCAACCACGATCGTGGTAATTATCACGTGCAACCTCATTCACTTCAGGGAATGGGGTGGATCAAATAGGGCTGATCTCGTGATTTTTCATCAACAATTCATTACTTTGCTCCGCCACACGGAGACATGAAATAAATTCAGAATACCTTTTAAAACCCCTTTATTGATATTGTTACTTTAGGAGCATGTTTGAAGCATAAAAGGTTGAAAAGGTTTTTTTTTCCTAGTAAGTATTCATTAGTGATTTTCTCACTACATAATTTTAATTAAGAACTTAGTTTGAAAATTGCTTAATTATATCCACTCACATTTTTGTAAACTTGCAGTCTTAAGTGGATCAATTAACTTTGTCATAGTTTCAGCTAGAAAAGGGAAGAGGAGCAACAAAAATCAAAATTATGCTAAATTTAGTAAAAATCAGTGAATAATTGGATGCAGAAAAATAGCAATAAATAAATAGTATAATAGAACAACATTTATAATGGAGCACAATATATGAATAATGTATCCTTAATGGAGCACTAATAGAACGACATAATAGCATAATATAACATTCATTGCTAATATTAATACCCCCTACCTTTTTTTAAGTGGTCGTTGGGGAAAACATAAATGTACCCCCTACCTTCATCTTTTTTTCTTTGGAAGCTTATAATGAAAATGAGTTTAGAATTAACTTTAAGCCACAAAAATAAACCACTGTCTCCTCAAAGCCATGCCGAAAGATTTTTCTTTCAATGGCTGACTTCAACATCGTGGAAAAAAGGAAAAAGTTACAAACAATAAGACAAAAGAAATCAAGAAGGAGAATAACACATACATACATTGGCGCGTGAACATAAGTTATAGTGCTGTGATAATTAAATGAATATAGATTCTGGTTATATTATAAGGAAGGAAAAACATAATATAGCTTCTGGCTATATTGTAAGGTAGAAAAGATATGTGGTATCTAGCCATACGATATTAAAATAAGAAATCAAGATTGTATAACTTCTAATCATATAATCTTAAGATAAGAAAAGTATATATATGGCTTCTGCCCAAAACAATTACCTCATGCCATAGACTAAAATGACAACAATAATATAAATAACTTGTAAAGAATATTAGAATGAGATATAACAACAATATCCAATCCTAGACATGGAATTTTGTGTTTAAAACAATAGGTAAAAGAATAAACTAATTATATATAGTGGCTCATTAAATTATTCTAGATTGATCACGTGTTATAAAAATATCAAAAGAGAGAAGGAGAAAGAAGAGATTGCGTGCGTGTGTGTGTGTGTGTGTGTGAGAGAGAGAGAGAGAGAGAGAGAGAGAGGATGGATCCTCTTCACAAAATATAAGTGTGCATGTATATTTACAAACGATCCTATTTATAGGGAGTGAACATCCACACCATCATATACATATACATATATATTATAATAGGAAACTGTTTCCTCGTTTTTTCCCATGCTTGAGCTCTGGTTATATATAGAGCAAGAGGGGATGACAAAAGAACAAGAAAAGATAATACAAGGCATTAAGGGAAGAATATAGATCCATTATATTTTTGTTATATTTATACAAAATTAGATTGCAAGCTTGTAGTTTTGTATTACAAGTTGTGTTGGACATATGTTGTGTGAAATAATACCAATGAAATGACTTTTTAAGAATAAATGCCAATGTCTTGTATGAATTTAAATTTGAGTATCATACTTTCATGCATACATACATGATCCAGGTATTTAAACTTCACAAACAATAGTTTAAAAACTTTAGTTGTGGATCAACTTTAGTTTTTTTTCATCAAGTCTGGTCCTCATATGCACTATGCTTGGTCTCCTCCTTAGTCGTTTAGTCGTCTCTACACTTCTCTCTGATTGATTGCTTTTTTTCTCAAACCCTACTCAACTAAAAACACTATTTTCATTTCCGTATAATTTATCTGTCTGACTTGACAGCCTCATAAGCAATTATTAACTCCGTTAATAACGTTTTTCTGCCGTGTGGGATGTTTGAATTATGACTTGGACTAGCTTATGGACGATAATGACATTTTTAAAAAAGGGAAATTATGTTTCGTGTGCTGAATTATTAATTCATTTATAACTAAATCATTCAATTATGATTTAATATAACTTAATCCCTAAATTTTTAACTCACATATAACTTAAAAAGTATAAATAAAGCCATATCAAGTCATAGTTAAAAGACTGACTTATTAGTAAATTAATAATTAAGGGACTGAAAAATTAATTTTCTATTACTTTAAACAATTTATTTTTAAATGATAAAAAATAGAAATAAGTTTATTTTAACATATATCTTGTCAGTTCTTTTGAGAACTTAAAGGGATTTTAAATCCGCATTTATGTTAAACAAACTACCAAGGACAACGACTTAATGCACTTGTGTTAGCTGTGAGCACGCGAGTGCTTGATTAACAACTACCTCTAAAATTCGATTTAACAATTATTATTAAAACATTCTATAAACTATATTTTTTTACTATTTTTTAGATGCACGAGACAGTTCAAATTTATTTATACTTTCTATTTTCATGTAAAATTATAATAATTTCATAAAATATTAAATGAAAAATTGTTTAATTTTTATTTTGGCTAATGGCAAGTATCTCGTGCTAATTAGAAACAATCATATTTAAAGTATTATCACACATTAAACTTAGACACACATTTTAACAGATTTAACTGTTTAAATTTTAATCCAATAATTATAAAAAAAAGGAGGGGAAAAGGGACCCAGTGTTCCATATATAGGCAGAGATATTTCGTGTCATTTCTACCTGTAGAACGAAATCAAAGTCATGGACTTCTCAACACTTATTCTCATACTTGCAGTCCTATTATCATGCCTTTGGATCGTCATCTTCTTCCATAAAAACCAAAACCATAAATTTGTCAAGCTCCCACCAGGTCCCCCTCCATTTCCTATAATCGGAAACATCCTAGCAATCGGAAAAAACCCACATCAATCTCTCTCTGAACTCTCGAAAACCTATGGCTCTCTTATGACTATTAAACTTGGTTCCCTAACTTCCCTCGTTATTTCCTCTCCGGACATAGCCAAAGAAGCGCTTCACACACAGAACTTAGCTTTCTCAGGTCGAACAGTTCCTCACACACTTCAGACCCATGACCACCACAAATTCTCTGTCGTGTTCTTAGATCCTTCACTTCAATGGAAGACTCTTAGGAGAACCTGCGTCACCAAAATATTCTCGTCTTCGCAACTCGATTCCACCGAGAATTTGCGTTTAAGCAAGTTGCTGGAGATGTTAGAGCATGTGAATGAAAGTTGCAGAAGATGTGAAGCTTTGGATATTGGTGAAGTTGCCTTTACGACAGTACTTAATTCAATTTCTAGCACTCTTTTCTCAATTGACCTCGCTGGTTTTGCTTCTGATTCATCTCGAGAATTCAGAGATCTTATATGGGGCATGATGGAAGAAGCTGGGAGGCCTAATATTGCAGATTTCTTCCCTTTTCTAAGAGTACTTGATCCACAAGGTGCACGATCGAGAATGGATAATTATTCTGGAAAGTTGCTCAAGATTCTAGATGATATTGTTGGAGAGAGAATGGAACTCATGGGAGCCTCGATAATGAAGTCAGATGAGATCTACAGAGATGTGCTAAGTTCATTGCTCGGTCAAAAGGGAGAAGACAAAACTCAAGTGGGCCGTTTGGATATCGTTCATTTGTTTAGGGTAAGTAAAAAAATGGCTCTATATATTTCTCTATTCTCTCCTCAGTAAATGGCTCTAGATATTTCTCTATTCTCTCGTCCACATATTCCCACTTGTACCCTTTTATTCATGTAGAAGTTTATGGATGTTTATATATCTATACTTTTGAAAACCTTACTAAGAATCTCTTAATCTGTAATATATATTTATTTATAACTCCCCTACTAAATTTTTGTTCACTATTTATCTGGACATATGCTAAAATTTGGGGGGCTTATATAGATATAATTTAAAGATTGAGTGATTGTGTACAAAAATATAATTTAAGGGCTATATATATAATTAATGGTTGGGGTTTTTCCATAAAAAGTTAGAGGTTTGGGTAGTCATTTTTTTGTTTTAAATGTTAAGGGGTTATTTATATATGGTTCAAAATGTTGTGTGTAATTTAGCCTATTTTAAAATTTATGATAAATGGTTCATCACAGAACTGTGAAATTATAATACAACTAAAATTAGGTAATAGATATATGGGGGAATCATCATAAGGTATCAATAATAATTAAGGAGTATGCAATGACAAACTCTAACGTAGGAATTGATAACATGTTTCTACTAGTTACTTGTTTAGTCACTTTGGTAATGAAGTCTTTTTTCTTGTGGATATGAGTTTTACATATTGTCCAAATAAAATTGAGGCCTTAATTTTTTTTTCATTCTTTCATTGAATTCTTTATTATTTTTTAAAGTAATTTTTTCATTCTTTGATTGAATTCTTTATTATTTTTAAACTATTAATCCTGATAAGAGATATTTTGTGGGCATGGTGAGCAACATGCATGAGACAATCTACACAATCTTATGAATCCAATATAACAAAAACAATTCATTGTTATATTTTTTTAAAGTGTAAATTACATTTTTATCATGTTAGTTTCTATCATGTAATATTCTATAGGATTTGTTAGTTGCTGGGACTGATACAACATCAAGTACGGTGGAATGGGCGATGGCGGAGCTATTACGTAATCCAGAGAAACTAGAAAAACTCAGAAAGGAGCTTCAACATGTCATAGGTGATGAAGAAGACATTATTAAAATGGAAGAATCACATGTCACAAAGTTGCCATTCTTAAGGGCAGTGGTGAAGGAAACTCTTCGCCTGCACCCACCAGCTCCATTGTTAGTACCTCACAAGGCACTAGAAGATGCAGA
>JANTPZ010124237.1:0-10070 GCA_025593235.1 Vachellia pachyceras | reverse complement strand
TCATTACCCTCTCCCCCAAAACACGTGTCGTAGGGGTGCGCAGCGTCCCGCTTCTTATAGCCCAGCACCCTCCCAAACCTCGTCGATGTGGGACTTGTGACACATAGCAAATGTGGATTACAACTTCATTTCAGCGAATTGCATCTCGAGTTTAGATAATAACAAGTCAAAGTTAGGAAATTTGCCATTTGAATATTTGTACATTGGAACTTGCAAGAAAATTGGAATCCCCTTAGCAAATATGGATTGCAACTTCATTTCAGCTAATTGCAACTTAAGGTGATAATAAGTCAAGTCTAGGGAGTTTTCCATTTGAATGTTACTACCTTAGAACTTGCAAGAAAATGAGACTTCCCTTGGCAAATGTGGATTGCAATTTCATTTTAGTGGATTGCTACTCTAGTTTAGGCAATAACATCAAGTAAGGTTTAGGGAATTTGACATTTGAATATTACAACCTTGGAACTTATAAGGAAATAGGAATCCCCATAGTAAATGTGGATTGTAACTTTATTTTAGCCAATTACAACTTTAATTTAGGTAGTAACAAGTTATATTTAAGGAATTTGCCATTCGAATATTACTACCATATAACTTGCAAGAAAATGGAATTTCATTTAACAAATGTGGATTGCAACTTCACTTTAACGAATTACAATTCAAAATTAGGTAATAATAAGTAATGTTTAGAAAATTTGCCATTTGAATATTTGTACCTGGAACTGGCAAGGAAATGGGAATTTCCTGAGGCAATATGGACTGCAACTTCAATTTGGTAAATTACAACCTCAGTTTATAGAGTAATCAATCAAGTTTAGGGAATTTGTGCATAGGAATATTTCATGGGTATTATTGTATTTTCATCAAGTATCAATATCCTTGTTTGGTCTCCATGATATTAAAAAATTTGACACTCTGATTTATTCTTTCTATTTTTTAAACATTTTCCCAACTATTAACTTCACTAATTTTTAATATATGTAAATTAGTTATATATCTGTAATATTAGAGATGTGAGGAAGTATTTTAAAGAGGTTTATTCATGGGATTGATTTAATGAGAAAGAAATCATATTAGTACAATCCTGTTAGTCCTAATCCCAACTGATTTTTCCAGAATTACTTCCCGTAATCTACATTAACAAATAAAATGAATTGAAGTATGCACAAAAGATTATGTAATTTTTCAAACTTAGATGTCTATCAAATGCAAAACTTTTAGTAAAAGCACAACTTGAGTAAACAAGATCTATCTAGTAAAAAGGATTAGTTTTTCTTAATATGACAGATTTTGTACAAGATTATGTTGGTGCCTATAAAATATCATAACTACTATAAATTTAAAATAAAACGAATGACTAGGATAATTCATTGATCTCCTAATAACAAGTCATACAAGCTAATCACTCTCATCCAAGCTAAGTATGGCTTCTTGTGACTGGCATGTTCAAGACTAATGAATTTACCCTGTCAAATAAGAATCTATGCCGGCAATTATTAATTGGAAAAAAAACGACTTCGAAATGACAAAAGCATATCCCAAGGAGTATTATCTTGTTAATTAGCTGGAATTGAAATGACAGAATTAATTATAAAACTGTCATCTTGGTTTATTAAGAATACAACGATGAATGCAACGACCATTGACGGATGCTATGTAACCCTTAAAGCAAAGTGGACGAATGACCGGATAGCAGATTCAATGTATATCTGTTAATGGATTCGTCAGTTTCCGAAGTTATTGGTTATCTCTTCCAGCTAGGAACAGCTTTTTGGTACTAGTTCTTGCCAGTTCTTTTTTTTCCCCAATTTCTGCTGTTCATAAACATATCTCGCTCTGAAATCTTGAGCATAATAACCTTGTGGTGAAGATAATGTTCCTAGTAACATTTTTCTTCTTCCTCTTAATACCACATGCATTTTCCTTGGTATCCTTTAATTTCACCAGTTTCCTGTTCAATTATGACATGATATCTTACGAAAAATCGGCTCGCCTCGACATGAAATCTGGGTACATCGAATTGGTAGGCTCAAGTAATAACGTCGGTCGAGCAACATATCACAAACCGATGCACTTGTGGGATGAAGCTACTGGAAAACTAACAGATTTCTCCACCAGATTTACTTTTGTGATTGATTCACAGCACAACAATAATTATGGAGATGGCATGGCCTTCTTCTTATCTCCTACCAGTTCAAAGCTTCCTAATATCCCAAAAGATGCTGTTGGAGGTTCTATGGGTTTGATTATTGGTGGCAATGAAACGATATCTACTTCAGCGGATCATCCATTTGTTGCTGTTGAGTTTGATATCTATCCTAATAATTGGGATCCTCCAAATATGCATGTGGGTGTCGATATCAATTCCATTCAATCTGTTAGTCATAAGATATGGTACGCTGATATCATTAGAGGGAGAACTAATGGGGTGTTCATCAGTTACAATTCAAGTACGAATAATTTAAGCATCTCGTTCACTGGTTTTGATACTTCTAACAACACTGTGTGGCAACATCTTTATCACATAGTGGACCTGAGGAAGTACCTGCCTGAATGGGTTATTTTCGGTTTTTCAGCAGCCACAGGAGATTCACTTGCAATACACAAGGTCAATACATGGAGTTTCTACTCAGAGGAGTTCACGGATAGTTCTCCAAGTCCAGGTAGTACTCCAAGTCCAGGTTCGAGCCAAAGGAGAAATGTCAAAGCACTTGCAATCGGATTAGGGGCTGAGGGTTTTGTTTTAGTTGGTGGGATAGTATTGTTTGCGATGTGGAAGAAGAGAAAGAAAATGGTAGATGATGAGTTTAATGAAGATACGAGTGAAGATTTTGAAAGAGGAGCAGGGCCCAAAAAGTACTCGTATGCTGAATTGGCAAGTGCTGCAAATTATTTTAAAGATGAGTACAAACTTGGCCAAGGAGGATTTGGAGGCGTCTACAAGGGTTTTCTCAAAGATTCAAACTCCTACGTCGCCATAAAGAGAATATCAGAGAGTTCTAAGCAGGGAAAGAAGGAGTTTGCTTCTGAAGTAAGAATAATCAGTCAGCTAAGGCATCGAAACTTGGTGCAATTAATTGGTTGGTGTCATGAAAGAGAAGAGCTATTGCTAGTTTATGAGTACATGCCAAATAGAAGCTTAGATTCTCATCTCTTCAAGGATGAAAGGTTGCTGACATGGCCAATTAGATTTAAAATTGCTCAAGGCTTGGCCGCTGCGGTATTATACCTACATGAAGAATGGGAACAATGTGTGGTTCATAGAGACATAAAATCAAGCAACATCATGTTGGACTCTAACTTCAATGCGAGACTTGGAGATTTTGTCTTGGCAAGGTTGGTAAACCATGCAATAGGAGCACAGACTACTGCTTTAGCGGGAACTATGGGCTATATGGCTCCTGAATGCCTTACTAATGGAAGAGCTAGTAGAGAATCTGATGTGTACAGTTTTGGAGTTGTTGCTTTAGAGATAGCTTGTGGAAGAAAATCCATTAACCTTAAGGCTCCAGAGAATGAAATAAGCATAGTGAACTGGGTTTGGCAGCTCCATGGAAGTGGAAAACTTCTGGAAGCGGCAGATTCAAGACTGGAAGGAGATTTTGACCATGATCAGATCAAATGTCTAATGACAATTGGGCTGTGGTGTGCTCATCCTGATCATAGCCAAAGGCCCTCAATGAGGCAAGTAATTCATGTGCTTAACTTTGAAACTCCATTTCCTAGTATTCCTTCAATTTATCCTATACCAACATATAATAATGAATTTCATGTGTGGTCATCATTTTCAAATTCACCCAACACCAATTCTTCAGAAGTAATCAAAAGTTTTGAGCTTTAAGTTTTAAAACAAGCTCTTTCGGTTTCACTACTATTTCTAATATGATGTTTCACCAAAAGTCTCACTTATATGTATTTGTGCAAAAATTAATGTTTGCTATTGTAGATTTGTGGTTCTTCCAAACAAATCCCGATGTTTTGTTCGCATTTTCTTGGATGTAAATAACTTCAATCTTGTAAATAAAATTTAAATGTAGAACCTATGATTGTTTCTTGAATAATGACTTTGATATTCTAAACTGTACCTAGAAACAATTTTGAAAGTACAATTTTCATATCTTGACGGAGATTCCTAAGTTTTGCTCCGAAGTATAGTCAGAAAGCAAAATATGTGCCTCAGCTCTTCTTTGCAAATTTAAAACTTCTTTGACCTTAAATACTCTTCCGGTCCTTTTTATAAGCAACATCTATTCAAATCACGCAAAACTATCGGTTAGTTAAAAGCAATGAATGTATAAGATATATAACTATTTTTTGAAAACATATCCTTATTTATGAACATGGTGAGTTAGAGAGAGAATAGGTGGGAAAAAGTGAGAGAGAATGAGCATAAATAAGGTCGGTACCAGTAAAAATGAAAAACAAAATGCATTAGGTTTTTAAACAATGCAAAATTATTCCTTATATTAGAATCAAACCTATGAAAGATAATATTACTTATAAATAAGATCGGTACAAGAGGGACTGTGAGTAAGGTAATTAATTAATTTAGTTATTTGTAATTAATATATTAGTTTACCTAGAATACCCAATTTAATTTTTATCTCATTTAGTGAGAAGCCTCTTTTTATGTACTATTACTATTAATAGGGATAATCCAGAAAAAATTAAATATTTGGATGACAAAGAAAAGTAAATTAAAATATTATATTTACAACTAAAGTAAATTTCTTAACTAGTTCCTACGTTGGTTTTGGATAGGAGGGACTAGTTTAGTAGCATTGCGATGTCATGTTTTCCGATTTTATATGAAATTGAAATTATATCTCTAGTATTGTCCACTTGTACCCAGGCCATTTAAATTGTAGTCAGGCCACATCATAAAAGACTTCATTTCTTTTATAGGACATGAGGAAAAATAAATTTAATCGACCGTAAAATGTCAAATAATTCACTACAATTCTTAATTACGAAATTTATTTACGTGATTATTTTTAAGTTATAAATACAATTTAAAATCCCAACTTCTCTGAAAACAAATAAACAGACAACATTAGGACGACTTGAAACGGTTTTGGTCGTAATAAGAGCAACTGTTCCAATGGAGTTCAATAACAGGTATTTATTTCCTATAGTCACGGAAATTATATTCAGAAGGCTTAAAGTCCGATTCTAGCCCGAAAGTTTTCATGAGCAATATCACCTCTAAAGTTTTTAAAAAAAAGTAAAGTTGTCCGAAAATTTTCAAATCGTTGCAATTTGGCTTTGACCGTTTTTGAAATTTTGATAGTTAGTTGATCAAATATGCTGAATTGGCACTCAGATGGCTACCTTGTCATTTTTATTTTGAGTTTATATGTCACTGGACTATAAAGTCATTGGCTGAATTTGGAGTCTTGATTTTTGGATATTGGTCTGGTGGTCAGCAACCTGTCCGATGGCAACGAAACTCATATAGAATACGCATTGTCTGAAGATAGGGTTAAACGAGATTCCAGGAGCATGCTTCTTTCTATTTTCATATCTTTCTTGTTTACAGAATAGTTATATAAAATTGTTTTCAAAAAAAAAAAGTTTTGGAAAAAAAAAAGAAGTTGGCTTGGGATGACTGTTTTAAAGAGAATCGCATTTAAAAATAAATATATGGAGAGTGGAGGTTAAAACTCCAATGAGAATTTAAATGGTGTTAAGAAAATGCATTCACGTAAATAGAGATAAAACTCTTCTCATATATTTATTTTGTAGATCATATATCACATTAAAAAAATAGAAATAAAATTCATCTCATATATTTACTTCGTAGATCATACTTCATTCAAATACACACATATACATATGTCATACCTTACCTTTAGACTATGTTATAGTCCATTCTATGCACATCAAACCACTTTAGATGACTAAGGTACAAGAAAATCAAATCTGAAATTTTTGTCTCTCTCTTTCCTTTCCTTGCTGGTCGAAAATGAAGAAGATGGAGAGGATATTTTGGTAGTTAAATGATGTGTTTAATTAAGTCAAGTCTTGCTTTTAATCCACCAATAATAAATCACCACATGTACTATTCCTTTTTCTTGTTGACTAATTTGGCAATTGTGTAGAAATTTCCTTCCTTTTTTCATATTCAAGCACGTCCTCCTCCCTCATTTTGGGCACAAATTGGGCTCTTGGGTGATCTAAATATGTGCTCGTCCAATTATCCTCTATAATGGATCTAAGAAGAGGGAAAAAATAGGTTTAAAGGATAATTATATCATGGTTCCAGTCAATTAGATTTAGACCAAATTTATACTTTAATCATCCTTAATTTTAGTCCATTAGAAGAACTCATTCCTCTCATAAAATCTCCCATCATTATGATACTTAAATTAATCTTTCAAAATTTGGGATATTACAACATACACATACTCACCGGATCTTTAAAGGGTATTTAACTAATTTTATGAATTTCAAAACTAAATAAATTAATAATATTGATTAAAATCTTATATTCTAAACCAGAGTTAAAGTTTAGAATTAAAAAAAGGAGGAGCATTTGCATTTTATTTGAGACTAGTAGACCACAAAGGCACAAGGCAGAGCACGTTGATGCAATCCTTCATAGGTGTGCGGTTACGCATTGTCACCTATTTCGTTGTTTTTCTCATTTTCCTCTGAGACAATATCGTTATCTTTTAGACTGGAGTAAGAACACTAATTGAATTATAAGTAATAAATGGTTAGGATTCCAATTTCACTTAATCAAAGAATGATAATTAATTATTTGGTAAAAGTGCATACATTATTCCTTTTTTATGTATATATATCATTCTATTGAAAGTAATCATATTAAGCTTCTCTACAAGCAATGATTCAAACCTTAGTTCGTTAAGTTATGAATGATTAGCTTATTTCGCTAGTCCCAACCCACTACAATAAAAATATTGATTTTCCAAATGATTCTTTTTCTCATTTTCCTCAGAGAAAATATTGATGAATAGATGTTGTTTTTAATGGAAAGAACTTTAACCACTTAAGCATAAAGTATCAAATCGGAGTATATGTGAATGCCCAAAATATTTTGAGCTATCTCCATTGGCTCCGATGGTATTCAAATATTATATCTGCAGAAAATTATATAGAAATAGAAAATATGGGCTCAATATAGTAACAGGCATCTTTTAAATTAGAGACAAAAGGTAAGACGCATTATTCACCCCTTCATTATATTTTATCTACAATCACTTGAAAACATATGAACCACTAATGTCATTGTAACGCATTTCTTAAATTTCATATAATACATGCGAAAGTATATACATGCGTGCATGAGATTACACACACACAGACACACACACACACACACACACACACACAGTTTTTAAAACAATACTTTAGCCAGCAGATAAGAATATGATATTTTAATATTTGTCCAAAAAGATGAAATTGTCCTTCAAAGTTTTTAAAACAAAGAGCTTATGTGCACTACTCAGTAATGAAATTAACAACAGTACTACTAATCATTTTCACAATTATAGTATGCTCTTTACAACTATTTACAAATTCTCAAATAATTCTTTTGTGGGAAATGACTTAAATAATGTAAAAAGAATGAATTGATAATGGCATTACCAAAGTTGAGAAAAATGGTGTTGTAAAATTCATTGTAAATGTAGAAAACAATTTAATTAATGGTCCATTGACTGAGTTCTCCCAAGTTTTGAAGTGATAAAAAAAATAGTTATAAATGATTATCAAAGTTATGAAAATGGCTAGAGGTGTCATTAATATCATTATAAATGTAGGGTATGACTTAAATAACGTACAAGAATGAGTTGTTAGCGGCATTACTTAAGTTACAAACATATCTGAAAGTATTGTCAACAACGTTACAAGTGTATAAAACAACTTTACTAATGACACCTTAATTGATTCCCCCAATTTTTTAAGTGCTAAAGAACAATTATAAATGACTTTATCAAATTATAAAAATGGCTAGAGGTGTTCTTAATATAATTGTGAATATAGAAATGGCTTAAATAATGCAAAAGAACATATGACATCATTAAAGTTGTAAGAATGTTTAGAGGTGTTGTCAATTTGCAAGTGCAGGAAGCAACTCAAATAATGAAACACAAGTGAATTATTCCTCAGATTTGAAGTGATTAAAAATACTCGCAAATAGCATTAACAAAATTGTAAAAAGTAATTGGAAGTGTTGTCTATTTTATTACTTAGAGTGTTGTGACTGCCTTCTCCTTCTATTAAAAGAATCTCAAGGGCAATTTCATCTTTATGGACAAATAATAAAATCACATATTCCTTGTAATATCCGCATTTCTGTAGTTTGAACTAAAGGCTAGATCGGTAAATTATGTGATAATCTAAGACCAATAAATAAGGAAAAATATAGAGGAAAATGCCTAAAGGAAAGAAATATCATAATTAACTAAGTCCTTAGTCTTGGGAAGTCTAAGTGGAAATGACTAAGGGTAAAATGGTCATTTGGCCTACATAATAAGGGTAAAATGGTCATTTCAACTAAAAGATCTAAGGCTCAAAGTATCATCAAATAATAAGGACATTTTAGTAATTTGGTCAAAAGTCAACCCAAAAGTCAAACTTGACCAAAAAGTCAAAGGTGACCAAAAATGTCAAAAGTCAACCAAGGGTAATGTTGGAATTAAGAAAGATTAGGAAGAGTGATGGCATTTTGGAAATAATGGCAAAAGTAGAAAATGTAGTGGCATTTTTGTAAATAAGTGGTAAATAAATGATTTCGGAGCTAAGGACGACTGAGAAATAATTATTTGAGGTAGCAGAAGTTTTCAAATGCCGGAGACCCAAACTAAGAAAAGCTTAGTTGGGTTTTAAAGTAATTAATAAAATTATTACCCGGTATCCGATGCGGGCAGTTTCGCTGAACGGAGAGCAACAGTGCCCGAAAAGCCCGAAAAAGTATTTTCTTAGAAAATTAATTACGGAAAATCCGGGAAGAATTTTGAGGAACGGACAAGAGCTTGAGAATCAGTGAAAAATATAGAATTTTTCCATGTCCTTAAGTCAAATTGGCCGTCGGAAGTCGTTTTACGGTGTTGCGCGCAAATCGAGGAATCCTGATGAGTTACAAGGGAAACCCAGAGATGCCATGGACTAGAACATGATGCCACCTAGGCAAGGAGGCCTAGGGAATAGTGCCACACGAAAGATAAAGTCTCCAGAAAAGTAAAAAGGTAATTACCCGCATAAAGGGTACTTTACGGAAATGCGTGCCACCGGATCATTTAACTGGACTGGGCAAGGGCCCAGCCAACAAAAGCTGACGCCTAGGGGTCTGGAAAAGTGCTTTTTGCAGCTAGGAGGAGATAGGGTGATGTGGCTCATTATGGATCAAGTATTTTCTACTTGGTCCCCAAGTTTGAATAAGCCACCACATGATGTGAAAGGGACCACATTAAACTAGGAAAAGCTTTCTCTTCCTCTCCCATTTCTCACGCCCACTCCCTCTCTCTCTTACCTTAAGATTTTCTCCTCCTTCTCTCTAAAAATTCACTCCCTCCCAAAGCAAGAAGAAGAGCTCCAAGCTTCCATAGCTCTAGGTAAAGGTTTCTAACAACCTAATCTCCCTCTTTTCTTGAGTTTGCTACTACTACTACTACCTTCTTTTGAGATATTCCTTGAGTGATCCTTTCCTTTTGAGGATGATGGCTAGGACCTCAAGAAGATGATAATGGAAAGAAGAAGGTTTTAAAAGTGGTATATGGTTGCAAACTCTTCCTTGAGGGGTAAAGGATAACTTGTTGGTTGTTGTTGTTGCTTTAAGTTGTTGTAAAGGTTTTTGGAAAGCTCATTATTATGGGGAGGTGCTGCCCAAATTTCTTTTAGTTTAAGGGAAGGTGGTTTTGATTAGATCAAAGTTAGGAAAAAGGGTTTTTGGAAGCAAGGAAACACATGGTTTCATGAGCAAAGTTGAAAAACCCTTCCTTTCCTTATTTTTTGCTATTTTCGTACAAGTTAAAGAAAAAAAATAGAAAGGCTGTATTTTTGAGCATTTTGATGGCTCCATTGGCTTCAAAATGATGTTTTGTGTA
>JANTPZ010124169.1:0-11558 GCA_025593235.1 Vachellia pachyceras | reverse complement strand
TTCAACAAGATTGGTGCTAAAGGAATTAAACATTTAACTCTATTAGAATCTAATGGAAACATCCACTGTGACTCAGTTTTTGATCAGGATTCCTTAAATCATTTTGTTTTTCAAAATTCAAATCTTTTCACAAAAAGGGGGGCATATTTTTTCAACAAGATTGGTGCTAAAGGAATTAAACATTTAACTCTATTAGAATCCAATGGAAACATCCACTGTGACTCATTTTTTGATTGGGATTCCTTAAATCATTGGGCTTTTCAAAATTCATACATTTTCACAAAAAAGGGGGACACATTTTTTCAACAAGATTGGTGCTAAAGGAATCAAACATTGAACTCTATTAGAATCGAATGGAAACATCCACTACGTCTTAGTTAGAAAGTACGAAAATTTTTCACTGTCTCTGAATTGTGCGGAAAGTTCCTCTCTAGCTCATTTTTCAATGCGAATCCTAGATATTTGGTTAGTTTCAGAAAATTCATCCATCTGCTTTGAAAAACGACAATCGTTCCTTCTGGTCTTGTTTGGTCTGAAAGTACGAAAATGTATCACTTTCGTGGAATTACGTGGAAAGTTCCTCTCTTGCTCATTTTTGAATGCAGATTCTAGATATTTGGTTAGTTTTTGAAAATTCATCCATCAACTCTAAAAAGTCGCCCGTTCGTTTCTAGCCTTCTTTGGTCGGAAAGTACAAAAATTTTTCAATTTCTCCGAATTGCGTGGAAACTTCCTCTCTTGATCAATTTTGAATGCGGATGCTACATATTTGGTTAGTTTTTGAAAATTCATCCATCAGCTCTAAAAACGGTGCCCGTTCGTTTCTTTCTTTGGTCCGAAACTACGAAAATTCTTCACTTTCTCGGAATTGCATGGAAAGTTCCTCTCTTGCTTATTTTTGAATATGGATCCTAGATATTTGGTTTGTTTTTGAAAATTCTTCCATCTGCTTACAAAACGGCTCCCTTCGTTTCAGGCCTTCTTTGGTCGGAAAGTATGAGAATTTTTCACTTTCTCGGAATTGCGTGGAAACTTCCTCTCTTGCTCATTTTTTGAATGCGGATTCTAGATATTTGGTTAGTTTCTGAAAATTCATCCAACTGCTTGAAATGAATAGGCCCCTTTTTTGTGCAGATGGATGAATTTTCAGAAGCTAAACAAATATCTAGAATCCGCATTCAAAAATGAGGAAGAGAGGAAGTTTCCACACAATTCCGAGAAAGTGAAAAATTTTCGTACATTCCAACAATGAAGGCCAGAAATGAACGGGCGCTGTTTTAAGAGCAGATGGATGAATTTTTAAAAACTAAACAAAATATGTAGAATCCACATTCAAAAATGAGCAAGAGAGGAAGTTTCCACGCAATTCTGAGAAAGTGAAAAATTTTCGTACTTTCCCGCTAAAGAAGGCGAAAAACGAACGGGCTCCGTTTTTTGAGCAGGTGGAAGAATTTTCAAAACCTAACTAAATATCTAGTATCAGCATTCAAAAATGAGGAAGAGAGGAGGTTTCCACGCAATTCCGAGAATGTGAAATTTTTTTGTACTTTTCGACAAAGAAAGGCATACACGAACGGGCGTGTTTTTAAAGAAGATGGATGAATTTTCAAAAACTAAACAAAATATCTAGAATCCGCATTCAAAAATGAGCAAGAGAGAATGTTTCGACGCACTTCTGAGATAGTGAAAAATTTTCGAACTTTCGGACCAAAGAAGGCCTAAAATGAACTGGCGCCGTTTTCAAAGCAAATGGATGAATGTTCAAAAACTAACCAAATAGAGAATCCACATTCAAAAATGAGCAAGAGAAGAAGTTTCCATGCAATTCTGAGACAGAGAAAAGTTTTCGTACTTTCTGATCAAAGAAGGCCAGAAACGAACGGGAGCGGTTTTTTAGCGCAGATGGATGAATTTTCAAAAACTAACCAAATATCTAGAATCCACATTCAAAAATGACCAACAGAGGAAGTTTCGACGCAATTCCGAGATAGTTAAAAATTTTCGTACTTTCCGACCAAAAAAGACCAGAAAAGAACGGGCAGAATTTTCGGAAATCCCAGTAGCAAAACTTTCTAACGCATATTATAAAATTGCATGACAACTTTCAATAAGTGTGAATTCATAAAAGTGCAATATGTAACAATGAAAAGCATATGGCCATAGCATACAAAAGCACATATTCACACTTTCAATCATCACAAATTTTCAATACGAGTCATGCATAATTCATACACATTTTCAAAGCAATTAAGCTTAGGGTTAGAAGGTCTTGCTACCTTGTGTCTTTAATTTCCTCTTAACTTGAATGCTCTCTTGTTCACTTTCTCTTGCACCAAACTTTAGCCTACACAATTGCCAACATAATGGCCATTAAACATATGCCATTACCAAGACAAAAATCATTGTAAACCTCTCTTAAAATATCTCTCGAGTTGCATAAGCCTTAAGACATTAAACTTGTCTCTATGATTTTCCAATGATTCCATAAACTTGTAACCACTTTTATCCTACAGAAAAACTCATTTTGGACTCATTGGAAGCATCAAAATCATCAAAAGAATTCATCTTCAGCCACTTTCCAGATTTGAACGAAAATTCACAAGTGGAAGGAAAGTGATTCTTTTTCAAGTTTCCATGGTATCCATCATCATTTTCTTGTTTCTAAACTCATTCCCATAGATAATATGACTTAAATTCAACTCTCCCTCATTCCATAAAAATTTTGGCAGCATAACCCCTTAGGGTTTTGAAATTCCAAAATTTCATACAAACATCAAACCCAAGCAATATATACATCAATCTTCTCCTTAACTTGCAAGGAGTGTTTTGCAACCATTTATTTCCTCTAAATCCCTCTCTTTGCCATTTTCCTTTCATGAACCCTAACTTTCCAGCCACCAAAGGAGATCCAAAACCAAAAATCAAAACCGATAGAAAGGTAGAGGAAGTTGAGAGGAAGAGATTGACGTATAGGTTTGGTTGGCAAGCTCTCTTACCTTAGTTTTTCTTCAAATTCTTCCTCCTTCTCCATGTGCAAAATGGTGTCTTCTCTCTTCTCTTTGGCAGCCATGAAAGTTGGCCAAAATGAGAGGAAATGGAGGCAAATTGCTTTTTATAGAAGTCTCTCATAAAAGATGGAAGGCTAGGATTTAACCTTAATTACTAAGTAAAATCCAAGGGTCCATATTTAACCACATATGTGACATGTGCTTGGCTCTTATTTGCTCATAAAAAGTGTAATTATTGCTGCACATGGAGAGGTTTGCTTACATTAACCAAACCGAATTCCATTCGGTTCCTTCTACCGATTACACGTTTTACCTGTAAACATAACTTTATCCCGGTAAATATTTTTCTACTTTTCTGGAGATGTTTCCTCCATAATTCCCTCTTGAATATATTAAAATCTTCATCCTCAAATTGTCCCTTAATCAGATCAAAATTAACAGGATTACTTTATCCTGTTTAAAACTCCTAAAAACACGAAACCTTAGGATAACTCATTTTTAGGGCCTTGTAATTTTCTATATTTTTCATTGATACTCTAGCCCTTCTTCTTTCCCCAAAATACCTTCTAAATTGTCCAAAATTAATTTTTGAAATAAATTATATTTTTGGGGATTTTTCGGGCATTTTTCCTCATTTTCGGGAAAATCGCCTTAATCGTACTTTGGGCAATAATTTTGTAAAATACTACAAAATCCCCTGAATTTTTCTAGACTTTGGTTTTTGGATCTTAGAGAACTCTTGATGCCTTAAATAAATATTTTCCATAATCAAATCTTTAAAATTCCATAATTCCTCATCCAGACCGAATTTCAACAATCTGTTGAATCTCTGGTAATCAGTGAGTTCTGCTCTATCTTTTAGGCATATGTGAATTTTTCTGATTTTTGGTCAAATGTTTGACTTTTTGACTTTGACTTTGACTTTATCAAATGACCAAAATGTCCTTACACTTTCTCTTAATGTCCAAAATCTCACCCTCCCCCCACTAACCATTTTTAGGTGGAAGCACACTCAAGGGTAAGAAGGAAGTGAATGATTCTTGAAGCAAAGTGGATATAAAATGTTGTGGAATATGTTATGTACTTTATGTTTTGATGTTTAAAGTTGTAATGTAATATGTAATATGACTTGGGTATGTATCATGGACCTATGATAACTAGTGTATGCTTTAAGAATGTCTAATTACATGGATTAATGTGGTTGAGAAAGGTTTAGAAATCAAAATAATAAGTTATGAAGTTAAGTAGGGCTGAAATTTGACCAAGTGTTGGAAGTAAAGTCGGTCATTTTCCCTACTTTATCCTATCGTGAAACAGAGTAAACAGATTCCAAATGTCTTGAAATTTTATGGAACAATATTTCACATTGCAAGGTTTTAAACGAGCCAAAGATCACTGGAATTGGAATTTTGTACAGAAAGTTATGACTGTTCAAAGTTGACCAAAAATCACAGAAAATCCTGGGAAATGAAAAATTACCATATGAACAGTACATTTTCACGAAAGAATATGTATCAATTGGACTAGTTAATGTTCAAATGAGTATTTTTCCCTCATAAAGGAATTTTTAAGCTTCAAATAGAAGTTGGAACCACTCGATTTCCATTTTTCTAGAATTAGTTATGAATTTTCAAAGTTAGCCCGAAAAAATGTGAATAGTAACTTTCTTAAAAATGAAATTGAGGCCATTAATTGGTTCCAACTTATCATAATGGAACCAAAGAGGAATAATAAGAGATGTCACAACAGCGACCGTTCGTTCTGGCCTTCTTTGGTTGGAAAGTACGAAAATTTTTCACTGTCCCAGAATTGCGTGGAAACTTCCTCTCTTGCTCATTTTTGAATGAGGATTCTAGATATTTGGTTAGTTTTTGAAATTTCATCCATCTGCTCTACAACCGGCACCTGTTCGTTTCTGGCCTTCTGTGGTCAAAAAGTACGAAAAAATTTTCACTGTCTCGGAATTGCGTGGAAACTTCCTCTCTTGCTTATTTTTCAATGAGAATTCTAGATGTTTGGTTGGTTTTCGAAAATTCATCCATCTGCTCAAAAAACGGAGCATGTTCGTTTCGGCATTCTTTGGTCGAAAAGTACGAAAATTTTTCACTTTCTCGGAATTGAGTGGAAACTTCCTCTCTTGATCATTTTAGAATGCGGATTCTAGATATTTGTTTATCTTTTGAAAATTCATCCATCTGCTCTAAAAATGGAGCATGTTCGTTTCTGCCTCCTTTGGTCGGAAAGTACGAAATTTTTTACTGTCCCAGAATTGCATGGAAAATTCCTCTCTTACTCATTTTTCAAAGTAGATTCTAGATATTTGGTTAGTTTTTGAAAATTTATCCATCTGCTCAAAAAAGGAGCCTGTTCGTTTTTGCCTTCTTTGGTCGGAAAGTAAGAAAATTTTTCAATTTCTCGGAATTGAGTGGAAACTCCCTCTCTTGCTCATTTTTTAATGAGGATTCTAGATATTTGGTTAGTGTTTGAAAATTCATCCATCTACTTTGAAAAACAGCGACCGTTCATTCTGGCTTTCTTTGGTCGGAAAGTAAGAAAATTTTTCACCGTCCCAGAATTGCGTGGAAACTTCCTCTCCTGCTCATTTTTGAATGCGGATTCTAGATATTTGGTTAGTTTTTGAAAATTCATCCATCTGCTGTAAAAACGGCGCCCGTTCATTTCTGGCCTTCTTTGGTCGGAAAGTAGGAAAATTTTTTACTGTCCCAGAATTGCGTGGAAAATTCCTCTCTTGCTCATTTTCACTGCAGATTCTAGATATTTGGTTAGTTTTTGAAAATTCATCCATCTGCTCTAAAACCGGCGCTCGTTCGTTTCTTGTCTTCTTTGGTCGGAAAGTACAAAAATTTTTCACTTTTTTGGAATTGCGTCGAAACTTCCTCTCTTGCTCATTTTTGAATACGGATTCTAGATATTTGGTTTCCTTTTGAAAATTCATCAATCTTCCCAAAAAAATGGAGCCCGTTCGTTTCTGCCTTCTTTGGTCGGAAAGTACGAAAATTTTTCACTTTCTCGGAATTGCATGGAAACCTCCTCTCTTGCTCTTTTATTAATACAGATTCTAAATATATAGTTAGTTCTTGAAAATTCATCCATCTACTCTAAAAATTGCGCCCGTCCGTTTGTGGCCTTCATTGGTCGGAAAGTACAAAAATTTCTCACTTTTTCGGAATTGCGTGGAAACTTTCTCTCTTACTCTTTATTTAATACAAATTCTAGATATTTGGTTAGTTTTCGAAAATTAATCCATCTGCTTAAGAAACGGTGCCTGTTCGTTTCTAGCGTTCTTTGGTCGGAAAGTACAAAAATTTTCACTATCTGGGAATTACGTGGATACTTCCTGTCTTGCTCATTTTTCAATGAGGATTCTTGATATTTGGTTAGTTTTCAAAAATTCATACATCTGCTCCTAAAAACGGCACCCGTTCATTTCTGGCATTCTTGGGTCGAAAAGTACGAAAATTTTTCACATCCTCGGAACTGCATCGAAACTTCCTCTCTTGCTAATTTTTTAATGTGGATTCTAGATATTTTGTTAGTTTTTGAAAATTCATGCATCTGCTCAAAAAACGGAACCCGTTCGTTTCTGCCTCCTTTGGTCGGAAAGTACGAAAATTTTTCTTTCTCGGAATCGCGTCGAAACTTCCTCTCTTGCTCATTTTTTAATGCGGATTCTACATATTTGGTTACTTTTTGAAAATTCACCCATGTACTCAAAAAATGGAACCCGTTCGTTTCTGGCCTACTCTGGTTGGAAAGTACGAAAATTTTTCACTCTCTCAGAATTGTGCAGAAACTTCCTCTCTTGCTCATTTTTGAAAGAGGATTCTAGATATTTGGTTAGTTTATGATATTTCATCCATCTCCTCTAAAACCAGTGCCCGTTAATTTATGGCCTTCTCTGGTCAGAAAGTACGAAAATTTTTTACTTTCTAGGAATTGCGTAGAAACTTCCTCTCTTGCTCATTTTTGAATGAGGATTCTAGATATTTGCTTAGTTTTTGAAATTTCAACCATGTGCTCTAAAACCGGCGCCCGTTCGTTTCTGGCCTTCTCTGGTCGGAAAGAAAGAAAATTTTTCACTTTCTCGGAACTGCGTGGAAACTTCCTCTCTAGCTTATTTTTCAATGCGGATTCTAGATATTTGGTTACTTTTTGAAAATTCATCCATTTGCTCAAAAAAACGGTGCCCGTTCGTTTCTGCCTTCTTTGGTCGGAAAGAAAGTGAATTGCGTGTAAACTTCCTCTCTTGCTCATTTTTGAATGCGGTTTCTAGATATTTGGTTAGTTTTTGAAAATTGATCCACCTGCTCAAAAAACGGAGCCGGTTCGTTTCTCCCTTCTGTGGTCGAAAGTACGAAAATTTTTCACTTTCTCAGAAGAGCGGGGAAACTTCCTCTCTTGCTCATTTTTGAATGAGGATTCTAGATATTTGGTTAGTTTTTGAAATTTCATCTATCTGCTCTAGAACTGGCGCCCGTTCGTTTCTGGCCTTCTTTGGTAGGAAAGTACGAAATTTTTTCACTTTCTCAGAACTGCGTGGAAACTTCCTCTCTAGCTTATTTTTCAATGAGGATTCTAGATATTTGCTTACTTTTTGAAAATTCATCCACCTGCTCAAAAAATGGAGCCCGTTCGTTTCTGCCTTATGTAGTAGGAAAGTACGAAAATTTTTTACTTTCTCGGAATTGCATGGAAAATTCCTCTCTTGCTCATTTTTGAATGTGGATTCTAGATATTTGGTTACGTTTTGAAAATTCATCCATCTACTCAAAACTGGCGCCCTTTCGTTTCTGGCCATCTCTGGTCGGAAAGTACGACAATTTTTCACTTTCTCAGAATTACGGGGAAACTTCCTCTCTTGCTCATTTTTGAATGAGGATTCTAGATATTTGGTTAGTTTTTGAAATTTCATCCATCTGCTCTAAAACTGGCGCCCGTTCGTTTCTCGCCTTCTCTAGCCGGAAAGTAAGAAAATTTTTCACTTTCTCGGAGTTATGGGGAAGCTTGCTCTCTTGCTCATTTTTGAATGAGGATTCTAGATATTTGGTTAGTTTTTGAAATTTCATCCATCTGCTGTAAAACTTGCGCCCGTTCGTTTCTCGCTTTCTCTGGTCGTAAAGTACGAAAATTTTCACTTTCTCGGAACTGCGTGGAAACTTTCACTCTAGCTGATTTTTGAATGCGGATTCTAGATATTTGGTTACTTTTTGAAAATTCATCCATCTTCTCAAAAAACGGAGCTTGTTCGTTTCTCCCTTCTGTGGTCGGAAAGTACGAAAATTTTTTACTTTCTCGGAATTGCGTCGAAACTTCCTCTCTTGCTCATTTTTGAATGCGGATTCTCGATATTTCATTAATTTTTGAAAATTCATTCATCTGCGCAAAAAACGGAGCCCGTTCGTTTCTGGCCTTCTCTGGTCGGAAAGTTCGAAAATTTTTCACTCTCTTGGAATTGCGTGGAAACTTCCTCTCTTGCTCATTTTTGGAAGATGATTCTAGATATTTGGTTAGTTTATGAAATTTCATCCATCTGCTCTAAAACCGGCGCCCGTTAATTTTGGCCTTCTATGGTCAGAAGTACGGAAATTTTTTACATTCTCGGAATTGCGTGGAAACTTCCTCTCTTCATCATTTTTGAATGAGGATTCTAGATATTTGGTTAGTTTTTGAAATTCAACCATCTGCTCTAAAATCGGCGCCGGTTCGTTTCTGGCCTTTTCTGGTCGGAAAGTACGAAAATTTTTCACTCTCTTGGAACTGTGTGGAAACTTCCTCTCTTGCTCATTTTTGAAAGATGATTCTAGATATTTGGTTAGTTTATGAAATTTCATCCATCTGCTCTAAAACCGGCGCCCGTTAATTCTGGCCTTCTATGGTTAGAAAGTACGAAAATTTTTTACATTCTCGGAATTGCGTGGAAACTTCCTCTCTTGATCATTTTTGAATGAGGATTCTAGATATTTGGTTAGTTTTGGAAATTTCAACCATTTGCTCTAAAACCGGCACCCGTTCGTTTCTGGCCTTTTGTGGTCGGTAAGTACAAAAATTTTTCACACTCTCAGAAATGCGTCGAAACTTCCTCTCTTCCTCATTTTTGAATGTGGATTATAGATATTTAGTTACTTTTTGAAAATTCATTCATCTGCTCAAAAAAAGGAGCACGTTCGTTTCTGGCCTTCTCTGGTCGGAAAGTACGAAAATTTTTCAATGTCTCGGAATTGCCTGAAAACATTCTCTCTTGCTCATTTTTGAAAGAGGATTCTAGATATTTGGTTATTTTTTGAAATTTCAACCATCTGCTCTAAAACTGTCGCCCGTTCGTTTCTGGCATTTTCTAGTCGGAAAGTACGAAAATTTTTCACTTTCTCAGAACTGCTTGGAAACTTCCTCTCTAGCTTACTTTTGAATTCGAATTCTAGATATTTGGTTAGTTTTTGAAAATTCATCCATCTGCTAAAAAAACGGAGCTGTTCGGTTCTTCCTTCTTTGGTCGGAAAGTACTAAAATTTTTCCCTTTCTCGGAATTGCGTGGAAACTTCCTCTCTTGCTCATTTTTGAATGTGGATTCTAGATATTTGGTTAGATTTTGAAATTTCATCCATCTGCTCTAAAACCGGCGCCCGTTCGTTTCGGCCTTTTGTGGTCAAAAAGTACGAAATTTTTCACTTTCTCAGAATTGCGTCGAAACTTCCTCTCTTGCTCATTTTTTAATGCAGATTCTAGATATTTGGTTACTTTTTTGAAAATTAATCCATATGCTAAAAAAAGGAGCCCGTTCGTTTTTGGACTTCCCTGGTCGGAAAGTACGAAAATTTTTCACTATCTCAGAATTGCGTGGAAACTTCCTCTCTTGCTCATTTTTGAAAGAGTATTCTAGATATTTAGTTAGTTTTTGAAATTTCATCCATCTGCTCTAAAACCGGGGCCCGCTGGTTTCTGGCCTTCTCTGGTCGGAAAGTACGAAAAGTTTTCACTTTCTTTGAATTGCGTGGAAACTTCCACTCTTGCTCATTTTTGAATGAGGATTCTAGATATTTGGTTAGTTTTTGAAATTTCAACCATCTGCTCTAAAACCGGAACCCCTTCGTTTCTGGCCTTTTGTGGTCGGAAAGTACGAAAATTTTTTACTTTCTCGGAATTGCGTCGAAACTTCCTCTCTTGCTCACTTTTGAATGCGGATTCTAGATATTTGGTTAATTTTTGAAAATTCATTCATCTGCCCAAAAAACGGAGCCCGTTCGTTTCTGGCCTTCTCTGGTCGGAAAGTAGGAAAATTTTTCACTCTTTCGGAATTACGTGGAAACTTCCTCTCTTACTCATTTTTGAAAGATGATTCTAGATATTTGGTTAGTTTATGAAATTTCATCGATCTGCTCTAAAACCGGTGCCCGTTAATTTCTGGCCTTCTCTGGTCGGAAAGTAAGAAAATTTTTTTCTTTCTCGGATTGCGTGGAAACTTCCTCTCTTGCTCATTTTTGATTGAGGATTCTAGATATTTGCTTAGTTTTTGAAATTTCAACCATCTGCTCTAAAACCAATGCCCGTTCGTTTCTGGCCTTTTCTGGTCGGAAAGTACGAAAATTTTTCACTTTCTCAGAACTCCGTGGAAACTTCCTCTCTAGCTTATTTTTGAATTCGGATTCTAGATATTTGGTTACTTTTTGAAAATTCATCCATCTGCTCAAGAAACGGAGCCTGTTCGTTTCTTCCTTCTTTGGTCGGAAAGTACGAAAAATTTTCCCTTTCTCGGAATTGCGTGGAAACTTCCTCTCTTGCTCATTTTTGAATGAGGATTCTAGATATTTTTTTAGTTTTTGAAATTTCATCCATCTGCTCTAAAACCAGCGCCTGTTCGTTTCTGGCCTTCTCTGGTCGGAAAGTACGAAAATTTTTCACTTTCTCGGAACTGCGTGGAAACTTCCTCTCTAGCTTATTTTTGAATGAGGATTCTAGATATTTAGTTACTTTTTGAAAATTCATCCATCTGCTCAAAAAAGGACCCCGTTCGCTTCTGCCTTCTTTGGTCAGAAAGTACGAAAATTTTTCACTTTCTCGGAAATGCGTGGAAACTTCCTCCCTTGCGCATTATTGAATGAGGATTCTAGATATTTGGTTAGTTTTTGAAAATTCATCCATCTGCTCTAAAAAAGGCACCCTTTGGTTTCTGGCCTTCTTTGGTCGTAAAGTACAAAAATTTTTAACTGTCTCAGAACTTCGTGGAAACTTCCTCTCTTGCTCATTTTTCGATGAGGATTCTAGATATTTGGTTAGTTTTTTAAAATTCATCCATCTACTCTAATACTGTGAATAGTAACTTTCTTAAAAATGAAAGTTTTCAATTTAGTCCCTTTTAACAATTTAAGTTATTTGAGGCCATTAATTGGTTCCAACTCATCATAGTGGAAGCTAAGAGGGATAAATAAGAGGTGTCACATTGTTGTGGTATCAGAGCAAAGGTTTAAGATTTGAGTTGATTTGTAATGCAATATGTGCATTATTATTTGTTAAGTTGTGCATTGCTAAATGACA
>JANTPZ010124159.1:0-12483 GCA_025593235.1 Vachellia pachyceras | reverse complement strand
TGTTGAATGTGTTTATGAGTAACATTATGCTATGGCCATATGCATTGAATATGTGCTTGGTACACAATTTGACTTTGTTGCTATGTTATGAACTTAAAACATGTCATGCAAACTTTTCATGATTGTTAGTAAGCTTTGCTATTGAGATTTCCCAAAATCTCACTCTCCCCCACTAACCCCTTCCTAGGTACAAGTTCATCAAAGGGTAAGGAGAATGATGCATGAAGCAAGGAATTTATCATGATTTTGATCATGGAACTATGTTGTAATTATATGAGCATGTTGGAATTTATGTATGGCATGTAATATGTGATGTAGCCCTATGAATGTTTGGCTAATATGGGATGGATAATGATCCATAATTACATGATTAAACATGGTTAAGAAAGGATTAGAAGTTAGGGTTTCAAATGGTAAAGTTTAAAATTGAAAAGTTTGGTTAAATGTTGAAGTTAACCAAACCCCTAACTTTGGGCTAACGAGAAACAGAGCTAATGAACTCCAAATGGAATGAAATTTTACAGAACAATATTTCATATTTCAAGCTTCAAAACAAGCCAAAGAACACTGGAATTGGAGTTTTCTACAGAAAGTTATTAAGTTCCAAAGTTTGAAGAAAATCACAGAAAAACCTGGGAAAATAGAAAAATGACCAAATGAACAGTACATTTTCACGAATTAAACTGTATCATTTGGGCAAGTAAATGACTCAGTGAGTATTTTTTCCTTTTAAAGGAACTTACAAGCTTCAAATAGAAATTTGAAGCACTCAATTTCAGTTTTTCTAGAATTAGTTATGAATTTTCAAAGTTGGTCTTAAAACCAGTGAATAGTAACTTTCAAAAACTTGAAAGTTTTCAAATTGAAACTTTTGGACCCTTTGATCATAATGAGGCTTCCTTTTGGTTCCAAATCACTTTTTAGTGAAGTTAAAGGTTAAGTTAAGGAGTGTCACATTCAGGTTCAGGTCTAGGGGGTTCTACTACATTTGGAAGTTTAGTCCTAGGCATGGCTACTAGCTGGACTAACAAAAATGGTACAGAAAATAACAAAAATACAGAGTTAACACAGGCAAAAAACAGCAACTGCAGTCATTGGCCATAGTGAAAATTATAGTTCGTCGCGGCTAATATATAATTTAGTCGCAGCAAATTATCATTTTTCATCGCTGAAAAAATCACAGAACGAGCAATTTCAGTGACAGGCAAAAACAAAAGAAAACACAATGAAATGGAACAAAAAAGATGGAATGCTTACTGTAGATGAAAAGCACGAAGAATAGCAGAGAAATAGCAGCCAATGGTGAAGTACACGGCGATAGGAGGAAGGAACAATGGTAGCGACGGTAGGATGATAACGTGAATGGGAAGGAAATGAAAAAAAAAATTGGCTTAAAAAGAAACTGGCGTAGGCAAAGAGGCACGATTTTTACCATGGCGAACCATAGTTTGGTCGCGGTGAAAATATGAAAGGTCATAAAATTGGCCGTGGCCAAAACAAAAGTTAGTCACGATGAATACTTCCCAAAAGCTCACACGAGTGAATCAACAGAATTTTTCGCGGCTAAAATGGACTTTAGTTGTGGTGAAACATCACAGAGAGGAAAAAATCACAGAGATGAAAACACAAAACACACAATAATAGCCAGTATTCAAGACTAAAGCTTCAACCAAACAATATGCACATTCTAACTTTGCAAGCAGAACTCTTTTCAACAACAAACCTTTTGGAGACAAGCCAATCATAATTTTAAGGGAGTTTATTGAATTCAAAACAATCCTACACTACATATAAAGATAAACTACCACTACTGGCTATGTTCCTCCCCCACGCTTGAATCATTCATATTCACAACATATTCATTGAAAGCTTAAAGCAAATGATTAAGGAAGGGAAAGGAACAACCTGATAATTATGGCGGTTTATGAGTTTCATCGGTGTCCCCATGCTCTTTTTTTATTTTCCATACAACGCATGCACAGGTACAGCCGGTTTAGCGATGCTCTTCTTAAATGCTCTGCAAAATCAATTGAAATACCTCTCCCGAAGGTGTCATCACTGTTTATATAGGGGAAGTATGCATGCACTCATTGGTTGATTTCTTAAAATGTGAGTATGGCAGTGAAAGCATGCTATCAACCGATGCGAAATGGGTGCATTCTTCAATGGTTTCACAAGAGCACAATGGTGGATCAGGAGGTTTAAGAGGAATTTTCAGATTGCCATCATTAAATGGTGCATATGAATAATGATGTGAACATGTTAGTTCATTTTCCATTTCAAGTTCAGCACATGCATCATCTACCACATAATCAAGGGCATTAACACTTAACAGTGAATAATCCTCGTAAGGATGTTTCATAGCCTCATAAATGTTAAAATTGATCTTATTCTCTCCTACTTTTATTGATATGCTTCCTTCTTTCATGCTAATCATAGTATTAGCCGTCCTCAAGAAGGGTCAACCTAAAATCAAGGTGGATTCATTAATGGATTCTTTAGACATATCAAGCACATAAAAGTCAGCAGGAAAAACTAAGTTTTTCACCTTTACAAGAATATCCTCAACTATCCCATTTGGATACCTCATCGATCTATCAGCTAGTTGGAGTACCACAGATGTAGGTTTCAAGTTCTTGACCCCTAAGGCTTGATAAATGGACTTTGGCATCACATTAATAGCAGCCCCTAGATCTAACAACGCTCCCCCTATGGTTATCTTTCCTATAGTGCAAGGGATGGTGAAGGAACCTGGGCCTTGACATTTCACAGGAAGTTATGGTTTAAACAAAGCTGAAACATTTGAGCTTACTTGGACTCTCTCATTAGGTCTAAATTTCCCTTTATTGGTGCACAAGTCCTTAAGATATTTAGCATATTTAGGGACCTTTTTGACTAAGTCAAGCAATGGTATATCCACCTCTACTTTGCTAAACAACTCTTCCTTATCAAATATAAAATTGGACAGCATCTCCCCTTAGGATTTGAGATTCCAAAATTTCATACAAACATCAAACCCAAGCAATATATACATCAACCTTCTCCTTAACATGCAAGGAGTGTTTTGCAACCATTTATTTCTTCTAAATCCCTCTCTTTCTCATTTTTCCTCTCATGAACCCTAACTTTCCAGCCACCAAAAGAGAGCCAAAATCAAAAATCTAAACCGATAGAAAGGTAGAGGAAGTTGAGAGGAAGATTTTGATATATAGCATAAGGTAGAACTGTTCCTTAACTTGAGATTTCAAGAGTTCTTCATCCTCTTCTTGCACCATGGAAATGGTGTCTTCTCTCCTCTCTTTTCAGCCCAAAAATTCGGTTAGAAAGGCTGGAGGTGAAGGGAATTTGATGATTTAATAAATCATGCATTAATGGAATGGAAGGTTAAGATTTAAGCATGAAATCCAAGGGCTAAGATTGCTTCCACTTGTGAGACACCTTCTTGCTTCTAATTGGCCCTTCAAAAATATCATCTAAAGGCTTTAAAAATCTGATTATGGTTTGGTTACATTAACCAAACCGAATTCCATTTGGTTACTTCTACCGATTACACTTTTCGCCAGTAAACATAACTCTATTCCGGTAAATCTTTTTCTACTTTTATGGAGATGTTTTCTTCCTCATTTAATCAACATAATTCCCTCTTGAATATATTAAAATCATAATTCTCAAATTGCCCCTTGATCCATCAAAATTTACAGGATTATCTTATCCTGCCGAAAATTCCTGAAAACGAGCAATTTTGGAATAAATTTTTTTAGGGCTTTATAATTTTCTACACTTTTCATTGATATTCTAGCCCTTCATATTTCCCCAAAATACCTTCTAAATTGTCCCAAATTAATTTTTGTAATTAATTATATTTTTGGAGATTTTTCGGGAATTTTCCCTCATTTTCGGGAAAATTGCCTTAATCGTACCTTGGGTAATAATTTTGTAAAATATTATAAATTTCACTGAATTTCAATAGATTCTTCTTTTTGGTCTTAGGGAACTCCTGATACCTTAAATAAATATTTTCGGTCATCAAATCTTTAAAATTCCATAATTCCCTATTCAGACCGAATTTCAACAATCAGTTAAATTTCTGGTAATCAGTGAGTTCTACTCTATCTTTTGGGCATTTGTGATTTTTTCTGAGTTCTTGTCAACTGTTTGACTTTTTGACTTTGACTTTGACTTGGTGAAATGACCAAAATGCCCTTACACTTTCTCTTAATGACCAAAATGCCCTTTGACAGTCTAACTTCTCATAAATTCCCATTTTGCCCTTGACTTTCTGGCCTTTGATCATTTGGTTTCTGATCCCTTGGGCAACTTCCTAGGAGGTCACCCATCCTGAGATTGTTCCTGGGACGAGCACGCTTAACTTTGGAGTTCTCATAAAATTATTTCCGTTGAGCCAAGTCTGATTTTGAGTTATTCCGCCCATCGGCATCAACTTTTTCCGTACTTTCTATCCGTGATTTCTAACTTGGCCTTTGACTATCAGTTTGGCCTCTTTTATCGAATGACCATATTGCCCTTGGTATTTTATGCTTAATGACATTTATGTCCCTAGCTTACATTCATAGCAACTTCAAAGCCTTGGGACTAGTTTGACCAGGGTCTTTTTGGTCCACCGACATCTCTTCTTTTTGTACTTTTATTTCTAGGCATTGTCTTACCTTCTAACCATCGATTTATCCTCTATATTAGTTTTTAGAAAAGGGTGGATATTACATATACCGCTCCCATTCACCTAGTGTCTACTTCCTTGATTCACAAGAACCACACTTGCATATAACTCTGCAAGAAAAGGGGAAAACAATTCATTGAAATTCATCAGGAAGGAGATAGTTTATTATTGCTCTAAGGCCTTCCACAGGTGACTAGGAAAAAATTGTATAATTAAAAAAAATATAGAACCTATTCAGATTGATAGCTACTCATGTCTTTATTTTTCTTTTCCAATAAGACATTAGATAACATCTTTATTTTAAAATCATAACAAAATAAATGGAGGAGACTTGTGTAGATAGAATAAGAGAATAACTACTTTTTGACTTGTTCAGTAGTCAGAGGAATAAACAACACAGTTCAATAGATAGAATCAAAAGAAAAATAATCATGAATTGAAAGATGATTGATCAAAGGAAAAACATCTATTTCTTATTAATTCAAAGATGACTAATTTAAACAAAAAAATCAAATAACTCTTTCAAAGTTTATTGGTTATGTCAAAGTTGTTTGTTACAGTTGCCAACTCTTTCAAATCAAACAATGACAGCTTTGGAATATGGACTTGCTTCAGGCACATAATCTTTCTTTTGTATTGAGTCTGCATCTGCATTTCCCATGTGTTTTACAGATTTTTCCCATTTCATTTCATTGAAAAATATGTATTTCTATTCTAATAATATGTTCCTAAAAGAAAGAGTTAACGATATGAAATTCTCACATATTCTATATCAAAAGAGCATGGGAAATCCTACGCAATAGTTGTTGAAACAATCATTAGGTATTTATCTCAGAAGTTCAAACTTAGTGATAAGGGAGCAAATATTTGCAACAAGCTTACTCCCAAGACACAAGCCATATGCCTACCGACATACATACATATAACAAAAATATAGCACAACAAAATACCTTGCCACATGTGAGAGCCACATTTATCCTGTGCCAGTCTCTAACTAGAGAATCATAGCTTGATAGATTTTCACTAGACATCACAAAAGATACTAATATACAATCTTTATCTCTTCCTTAGAGAAGGGAGCAAAAAAACCATATGAATGACACTTGTATTTCTATAATAAACCAAAAGCTCATTTGTTTAAACTTCACCAGAATAAAGAAAAAGTGTTTCTAGTTAAGCTATGTGAGAGTGAGTTATTGGGAAAATTTTAAACTAAATAAAAGCGGTTATTATGATAACCTAATCAAATCACTTGTCAAAATAAGTTGACAATAGATTTTCTTCTAACAACCCATTATGTTTAGCCTAACTCCTAATGTAACTTCATCAAAATCACATCTTTTTCATAATCTAAAACAAACAGGCCTTAAATTGTAAGGAAAACTAATTATGTGAAATAGTAGGGTAATGTATGCTAAGTTGTATTAATTTATGCCTAAGACAGACCTAGTATTTTTCAATGGTATGAATCTCCAACGAGGTCATGCAAGCAGCCTGACGGAAGAGGTTTACCTGGGAATTGTAGGGAGTAATAATGCCAGTATAATATCCCCAAAGCATAAATGATTGGAGTTAATTATTCTAAAACAACAATGAGTATAACTGATTACAGTTGAAAAGTAATCTTTACATACCAGTATCAATGAATGTCACTGTTTGTCTGGATTCAAAATCTGTATAATACGCTATAAATGGAAAGATACATCTTTATAAACATTGTTAATTGGGAATCAATGCCAATGGTAGATAATAATCATGCCTCACCATTGCAAAGAAGCATAATATAACAAGAAATGCCAAAACACAAGCCTATTTAAATTTAAAGTTAAGGCCAATACATGGAGTCTCCAAGCCCTCTCTAATTTTGTGTGAACTCTTCATTTTAGAAAAATATATTGTCGTATCATCCTATCATTAGCTTCTTACCAGCATTAGCCAGTTTATGCTACTTCAGATAATAAGCATCAAATAACTAGAATTTCAGTCAATATAATGTGCCAAAGTATTGACAAGTGAGAACAATGCAGCGAGGCAACTACATCAGTGAATTTCATGAGTTTGAAATGCACCCATAGAAGCCCGTACACATGCAAAAACAATTGAGTAGCAGAAGGAAAATATGAAGCAAGCAAGATGTAAGTCCATAAAAAATGAAACAATAAGAACCTGGATGATAGTACTCTTAGATTTTTTTAGCCAAGGTAAGCCACATTTCAAGGTTGAAAACTCAAGTTTTGCATGATCAATCTCGGTAGAACATCACCTTAACCTCTCACAATAGATCAAAGCATTTGACAGGTCCATAATTCCCTCCCACATATTGTACTGTATATATTTTGAATTAGTAAACAAATAAATAGATAATGCAAGCAAAAGAAAAGCTCTATTTGCTTCATATATATGGACCAAGTATTTACTGGGAGCATTCCAACTCATGAGGAAGTTGTAAGTGTTAGAATAGGATTTGACCAAGAGGGAGGGTGAATTGGTCTAATTAAAAATTGCACTTTAAAACACAAGGACAAGAACAAAGTCACCAAGAGTCAAGAAAGAAGATGAACACAATGATTTATCCTGGTTCGGTCTTCTTGACCTAAGTCCAGTCCTCAGGACACCCCTGAGATTTCCAAATCCACTTTAAAAAATAGAACAGGTTTTACAAGCCTTTACAGCCTGGGATTTACTCCACCTTTCTCCTTTCACTATAACAGAGTATAACACCCTCTGTTTTCTAACTCACTTTAAGCCCAATTTACTCAAGGCCTCATCCTTGAGTTTCTCACAAGTTTATAAAGTATTTTGGCCTCAGATAACTCTCTCAAAAGAGTAGATGACTAATAATGAAGTTCAGATGAAAATAAATGAAAGAGTACAGAGAATGAGATAAATGTTACATTGAATGCTCAGGATTTTCTTCTTATTCTTCGTAATGAATGATGGTCCTTTTATAGCTGAGAATTGATGAAGTGTCCGTTAGACTGCATTTAATAGCCGTTACTCTCATCCATGACCAATAGTTTCTGTATTAATGGCATTTAATGCTTCTGAGTCAGTTGACGACGAATGTTGCAAAATAACGTTAATAACTCCGAGCCTCGGACCATGCCCTATGCTTCTTTCCTCATTTAATGTTTCAAACTTCTGTATTTATGAGAGCAGTTAGATTTCAAAAAAAGTCGTTACTCAAATAAGGAAAGTAGGTGAGTAGTGTAGGTGAAGTGTGTCAGACACAATGCTATCAGAGAGAGAGAGATAGTGCTTGAGCATAAGGTTTTGATACTCGAGTGTTGCTCAGAAAATTTCAAAGAAAAGTTCAATGCTTTGATGTAATGCTCGAGTGTTATGTGAAAGTGTTTTGAAAAGAATCAAATACTCGAGTGATAAATCTCAGTGCTTGAGTGTTAATAACAATTTCTAGGAATACTCGAGTATTCTGTGAAAGTGATGAAAAAATAATTCTGTCAAATCATAATACTCGAGTGATGAAATAATGATGCTCAAGTGATAGTAGTATTGGAAGTGAATGCTGGAAGTATTGATATAGAGCATTGGTGAACAGTGAAAATCTCCAGCCTGATACTCGAGTGATAAAAAGCTGGCACTCGAGTGTTTGCAATTCTGGCTGTTAATACTTGCAGTGTTGGCTTTCAGTGTTGAGAGTTAAGTCATAAAGTGCTGGAAATCTATGCTTGAGTGTTGGCTCTGCTGGAAGCTTTCACTTGAAGTATCACTTGACAGCACTATTAAAAGTCTCAACACTCGAGTGCTGCATATGCAGTGTTTGTTTATTGGCTATGCTGTCACTTAATGCTGGAAGTGTTGTTTGACAGTGTTAAGTAAAACAGTTAAAAATCTATACTCGAATGCTGAAAACCAGTACTCGAGTATTGGCAATACTTTCATCCAATACTTGGAGTGTTGACTTAAAGTGCTATCAAAAACCTCAATGCTCGAGTCCTGGAAACCTAGTTCTCGAGCATTGGCTCTGCTGTCAGCCAATACTTACAGTGTTTATTTAGAGCATAACTTAAAAACTCCTTTTCAAAATACAGTGCTCGAGTACCACATTACAACACTCGAGTATTGACAACACTTCATGTCAATACTTGCAGTGTTACCTGGGAGCACTGAATTTTCTTAAGTTTAAAACCTGTAATGCTCGAGTATTGAATTCTACTACTCGAGTACTGCCAATATTTTGACAAAAACACTTGAGTATCTATATGAAGCACTAATTCAATACTCAAAACTTTTGATTCAAAAATTATTTTGCAATCTCTTAATACAATTTTGTTATCATCAAAACAATGTATCAACATTCTCCCCGTTTTTTATGATGACAAAACCATGAATCAGAAGTTTGAGATTGAAATAAAACCAAAGATCATCAAAATAGATTAGACACAATGATAAGCTTAATATCTTGAAACAACTTCTCATAAACTAAATCATCATAGTTAATCAAGAGTTTAAAAGCAGTTAAAAAATTACAAGAATATACACATCTTTTACAGAGACTTCATTTGAATTAGCAATCTCTCCAACTCCTGTGATTTTCCCTGATTGATTTCCACCAAAGCTTACTTTGCCTTCATCTTTAGCTTTCAGACTAATGAATCTACTTTTGTCACCTGTCATGTGTCTTGAGCATCCACTGTCAATGTACCATTTATTTGCTTTGAATGCTCTAAGACATACCTCTTCAGTGTCAGTTTCTTCTTCCTGAGCCACATGACAAAGATTGGCTTCTTCCTCTGCTTCACTTTCTTCTTCTTCTGAGCTATCACCCCATATGCCTGAGACATATGCCTTCTTCTTCTTGAAGAATTTTGGCCTTTTCTTTTCTTTATCTTTGTTCTGGGCTGCTAGCTGTAGCCAATCAGCTTTGATATAACCAGGCTTGTTGCATTCATAACATATGACTCTGCTTACTGTTCCTTTTTGTGGCCTACGAAAGTTTTGATCCTTTCTGTACATTCGTCTAAACTTTCTGACGACCATAGCTAGCTCTTCATCATCCATATCTTCTTCTTCTTCCTCAGTCTCAGTCACCTTTTCTTTCTCTTTGATAGTCTTGAGAGCCAGCCCTTTCTTTTTCTTGTCTTCTATGTTAGACAACTCCTTTTTGAACTTTTGTTTGCTTTCATACTTAGCAAGACTTCCAAAAAGGGCAGCAACTGAGGTCATTGACTCACCACGGGATTCTTTTATGGCTGTGACTTTGGCTTCCCATTTGCTTGATAAACATTTAAGATTTTTCTTACTTGAGTGCGTTGATCATATGTTTTATCAAGAGCTGCCAACTTGTTGATGAGATGTGTATGACACATTCGAAATTCAGCCACAGTTTCCTAATCTCTCATCCTGTGTAAATCATACTCAGTGGTCAACATGTTGACTCTGCTTTCCTTTACTGCTTCAGTGCCTTCATATGTAATTTCTAGTGCATCCCACATATGTTTTGCCGAGGGTAGTGTGTTGACCTTAAAGAAATCATCTTAATTCAGTACAGCCTGCAACATTAGAATAGCTTTTCTGTTTAATTGCATCTTCTTCTTGTCCTCATCATCAAACTCTGCTTTTAGCTTAGGAACCAGTTAATCTTTGTCCTACTTCATGGGCACAGTGTTTCCTATTTCAAAAACATCCCAAAGATTAAAATCAGTGGCTAAGATAAAGTTTTGAAACTTTATCTTCCAGAAAGAAAGTTTTTAGCTGTTGAAGGCTGGTGGTCTGGTGATTGAAGCTCCATTCGCAATAACATATTCGTCAAATCCTGCCATAGATCTCTCTTGAAACTGTTAAGTTCTTTAAACAAGAGACCTACTCTGAAAACAAATGTTAGGATAAGATTTGACCAAGAAGGGTAGTGAATTGGTCTAATTAAAAATTACACTTTAAAACACAAGGACAAGAACAAAGTCACCGAGAGTTAAGAAAGAAGATGAACACAATGATTTATCCTGGTTCGGTCTCCTTGACCTACGTCCAGTCCTCAGGGCACCCCTGAGATTTCCAAATCCACTATCAAAAATAAAACAGGCTTTACAAGCCTTTACAACCTGTGATTCACTCCCTCTTTCTCCTTTCACTATAACAGAGTATAACACCCTCTATTTTCTAACTCACTTTGAGCCCAATTTACCCAAGGACTTGTCCTTGAGTTTCTCACAAGTTTACAAAGTATTTTAGCCACAGATAACTCTCTGAAAAGAGTAGATGGCTAATAATGAAGCTCATATGAGAATAAATAAAAGAGTACAGAGAATGAGATAAATGTTGCTTTGAATGCTCATGATTTTCTTCTTATTCTTCGTAATGAATGCTGGTCCTTTTATAGCTGAGAATTGATGAAGTGTCTGTTAGACTGCATTGAATAGCCGCTACTCTCATCCACGACCAATGGTTTCTGTATTAATGGCATTTAATACTTCTGAGTCAGTCAACGGGGAATGTTGCAAAAAAACGTTAATAACTCCGAGCCTCGGACCATGCCATATGCTTCTTTCCTCATTTAATGTTTCAAACTTCTGCATTTATGAGAGCAGTTATATTTCAAAAAAATGTTGTTACTCAAATAAGGAAAGTAGGTGAGTTAGAGATGATGAGTTAGAGACGAGAAGTAGATAGCTCAAAAAGAAAGAAAGATTAAGGGCCGGAAGTTGAAAAGTTAGACCTAGCCTGAGGCACGGAGTTCCGTGTGAATTCCAAAATTAAGTATATTTGCCCTAGAGCAATGTGAGGATGGGAAACCTTATAGAAAGGGACCCATATGTCATTTAATAAAAGACCAAGGGCATAAAGGTCTTTTAGTATCAAAAGGAAGGGCAAAATGGTAATTATGAGAAAGTTGAAGGGCATTTTGGTCATTTGATAAAAGAAAAGTCAAAGTCAAAGTCAAAGTCAAAAAGTTAATCGGTTGACCAAAATATCAGTAAAATTTACAGATGCCCAAAAGGTAGATCTCTATATACCGTTCGCAATGGCGTAACACGGATTTTCCAAATGCCATGAAGTTGAGATGTCATTAACTCAATGTTATGTCATGTATTGGTTGCCCCTTATGAATGTATGTTAGTTAGTTATACCTTATGTTCATTACTATATGAATGAATGTGATAAGTTAAACATGAAAAGTCAAGTATACCAGTGAAGTAACTGAAAAGAGAAGGAGCTAGCATGAGAACTACTAGAATATGCAAGGGATAATGGATATGAAGGTCCAGTTGTTTCTCCGTAGCACATCTTGGATGCTAACACCCGAGGACTCCGTGAGCATACTGCTCTGCATGGATGAGGGTTTCGGTTGGCGTATATCCAGATGGGCTAGAGAGACATATTCACTGGATCAGAATGTCCAGAACCCATAAGTTCGGTAGAGATGACGGTGCCAGAAGTAAAGCTCCCAGTAGAAGAAGAGAATTCCGGATACACTTCACTTGGATCAGGATGTATTATGACAGTATCATCATGAGGTTTAAGCGAGATGTAAAGGCAACCAAAAGATCAAAGCTTAAAATGCAAAGTTTGTCCAGAGCAGATGGTTTACGGGTAATCCAGACGCAGTAAATGGATTATGCTGAACGTAACCTAGAATTAAATACCCGTCAATTATAGAACTACATTTCTCCTCAAAGATAAAGAGTTCCATAGTGAATTTCTGGTAGTCAGAGAGTTCCCAAAGGTATTTCTAAATGAAATTAGCATATTGCCTCCAGAGAGGTGAAAATCGCTATTGACCTAATACCAAGAACAAAACCGGATTTCCAAGACTCCGTACAGGATTGCTTCAATTAAGATAAAAG
>JANTPZ010124153.1:0-10376 GCA_025593235.1 Vachellia pachyceras | reverse complement strand
GTGCTTGTAGATAGTGCAACTGGTGGCAGGTAAAATTGAACTTCTTGTATTGCTTATGTTGGATAATTTGGCCCTTTCCCAAAAATCAAATTGGGGGTCAATTTAGCAGAAAGGACTACTTTGCTGGAATGCGGTAGGATGCCGTAATTTAATACCCAATAGTAGTTCAAACAGAAGTTGCCTTCAATAGAAGAATACAGATGCTTATAAAAAAATTGGATTCGATTTGTCTCTTCTAATATATTACATGCATTTACTTTTATGAATGTAGAACAAATTACATAGTGACATTTTTAACTTCTTATGAGATGTATTTACAGTGGTAAAGCATTTGATTGGGCAAAGTTTAGACTACCAACAATTGGAAGCAAGCATGGTTGGCTATTAGCAGGAGGGATCAATCCAAGCAATGTATCAGAGGCTTTATCTGCTCTCAAGCCTCAAGGGGTCGATGTTAGTAGTGGAATTTGTGCATCAGATGGCATCCAGAAGGATCAATCAAGAATAACATCCTTCATGAAGGCTGTGCATTCTGTTCAGTATTAATTGATATCAGATGATAAGAACCTAAAAAATTGCGGACTTATTCAAGGAGTAGAAAATGGGCCAAAGAAGGAAGGATTAGGATCTTAACAGCTATTTTGGTTGCATTTTTCTGATACTTCTGTTATTTTTCTGTTGGGAAATAAGTGGGAATACTCATTCAATGACAGAGAGTATACAATTTTCATACTGATTCGAGTGCTTTTAGGACTTTAACCTCAAAAAAAAAAAGGTCAGGAAGTTAACGCGCAAAGAAAGCTGGCTGGACTAAGCTTAATAAGTATTATAAATTTAATATGAAACCCAACTAATTAATTTAATTCATTAAAGAAATTAAATAATTAGTTATTATATTATTTCTCTGAAATATTTATATATATATATATATCAATAGAATATATGTAAGTTTACAAGTTAACCAAATTATTTTTGGAAAAATGATAAATATAAATACTATATACTAATTCATTTAACTTCCTTAATCTCCTCAAATTAGTCAGTTGGATTGGATGATAAAGATTAATAGTAGTCCTTAGGTTAGTAGTCAATTACAAACTCTTCAGGCACAAAGACGCAAAATGGATGACAACAACTAAACAAGCTAGCTACAATGCCACAATTAGCGATCATGCAATGTTCAACCAAATAAAACATTAAATAAATGGACTGATAGCGTCCATGGAATTAAGTATGGAGAGAAAGCATGAAGAGGATCCAAATTGTCTCGTACAGGGGAGGGGGGATTATAATTCTCTTACAAAAAAAAAAAATTATTATATCCGGCAATCAATCTCTAGGAGAACATTCCTCCATCCGCTTAGCATTGAAGAACACTGAAGAGACTGCTAATATACAGGAATTCGAAGATAAAATGTTACATGTCCATTTTTGTGCATCAGTGCAATGCGATATTTGAGAGGCAAATGACTAAATATCGTAATAAAAGAATTCCCATCCAACCTTTCCTTACAGAATACACTAGTGTACTTCATCAGGTGTTAAACTAGTATACTCTGAACCAATTAAGACAAGGTTGAAAGCAAGGAGGATTAAGACCAGTTGAAAGCACAGCTTAAGAATGCAACACAAGTGCGTCAATGTTTCGTTTTCCTTCAGGACCTTTGGTATACCATGACGACACATAGTCCCCATAAACAACTCCCCTGTATTTTGGTGGCGAAGACTCCCCAAGCAGTTCAGATGCAGGGGATATCTTGACTGTCTTGGCAGGATCATGAAATGTTGCTACAGAGAGCCTTGCTCTCTCAGAATTGGTAATGGCCCTATGCTCACAGCTCCTGTACTTTCCATTTGTGATAATCTGTAGTAGCCAAAAGGAATTTTCCCTTAGATAAGAAGTTGTATATCACAAGTTTTGCTTATTAAAGGAAAACCATTTTGTTTAGCAATTTCAGTTTCACTTATGAATATATTTACACACTACCAAGCTACTTACTGGAATTTCATAGCAACAACTTGTATAACAGAGCGGGAAATAGTGATAAAAGTTGCAGTGAAAGTGTAAAACAACACTTCTATAGGAAGCGCCAATGAACTAAAAACATTCCAATAAATTTGCCTTTTTTTAGTTCCAGCATCTGTTTTGGCCTTTTTTTTAGTTCCGATAAATTTGCACCAACATGCTTCAAAGATTCCAAAAATGATCAAAAGATTACAGGTTGAAGATTTTCATTTTAACTAAATTTGGAATTCATGTTTTAACTTGTTTTATGCTTCTACAGGCAGCCAAGTTACAAACATCTTATGCAAGTCATGACAAAGAAACTTGTTTGCAAACGTAAGGACCAAGCGTACACTTGGCCATGCTTTGAAATTTCAACTTTTCGGAAGAATAATTTTTACAAAAGCACCTCAAGCTGAAAACAAAAATACATTTGTACTTAATTAAGAATATTAACAAATGATCAGTCACCAACAAGATTCTAAAAGTTACTCTAACTTTTCACAACATTTTTTATGCAAGAGTAAAAACAAATTTCCAAATAGAGGGAAAATATTCCAAACCAACCCAGAAGAGATTATCAAAGTCAATCACAACACTAAACCCCACAGCCCCTACTTGAACAGTCGGTCCCACTTAATAAGTTGATATGTGCCACCGAGCAATTATATACTGAGGAAGAAGAAAAACAGGATACCCAGAATATAAATGCTTTTTCCCATATGTGAAGAAATTCATTTTAAGAATGACAGGGAGACAACCCTCAAGTATGAGTCAAATAATTTTAATCCACAAGCTCCTAAAGAGGCTACTCTAAAATCTATATCCAAAGGGACTTTTCAGAATCAAATCAATCCCATAATATGTTAAGTAGTGAAGATTTGTCCAAAAGAAGAAATGTATCTTGAATTGGGACCTCAATGTAACTGGGGGTTCGACATACAATGAAGCATAAGGGTCCATAACTGTCAACCAGCGAATTAATACATAAATAGCTCACTGCATGATGTAGTATCAATGTCCACACAACTAACACAGGGATGTTTAATATACGAAACGGATAACTCCAGTCGGCAAAAGAATGCCAACCCAAATGAGCTACCACATGATCAAGTTTTAGTTGATATAAAAGAATGCAAAATTCTAAATCAATTTTACAATCTCAACAGTTAATACTGGATTTCAGTCACCACAAATCATCTGAGGCCTCAAATTAAAGCATAATCAAACTAAATGAGAAGGTTTGGTGTTTACCTCAGTTTGATCAGCCAATAGAACGAGAATGGCCTCAGAGAGAGGCTTCACAGTCACCCATTTGGCACCATCCTTGAGAACCTGCAGACCTCCCACATCGTCTTGGATCAGAAGCGTGATAGCACCCATATCAGAGTGAGCCTGCAGACCAAGTGTGAGGTCAGGTTGAGGACATGGAGGGTAATAACTGATAGTGATGTTCTGATAGAAATCCCCAACGGCGTCTTCAATGCACGAAGTCCGCAGGCCTAAACTCTCTGATATTAGACCCAACAACTTCTGAGCCAGAACTTTCATCTCATCGCTGTACTTAGTGACGACTTCTCTGTAATCGGGAGAGAAGTTAGGCCAGCGAGAAGAGTTGCGGCGAGATAGAGGCAAAGTGTGGTGGTCGAAGTAATCCCTCCAATCCAAGATTTGAACCGCGTCGTTTTGATGCCGGTCTGAGCTCTGAAGCATCCGACTCCCGTACCCTTCCGACGCGGCAGAACTGGGATCGCATGAGTATCGGAGCTTCTCTAACGTAGGGCAATCATTGAAGAAAGTGAGACCCACGCGTCTGATATCATCCAGAAGGCTGACCGGGATGCCGTGGTTGGTAACATGAAAAGCACCCCATTCCCGACAAGCCCGTCCGATTGCTTCTCGAACCGAACATGTTTGATCAGGGTCGAACCCATAAAGGTTGACCACCGGAATATCGGCGTCGGATCCGACAAAGCTTGAGGAGGTTGTGGCGGCGCGTGGATCCTGGTGAATGGGTCGGTTCTCAGGGAATTGAATATACTGAGGTGGAAATAGAGAGAGACCTGATTGAGCTAGAGCTTGCACTCTGGTAAGGCCGCCGGAAACTTCCATTTGAGGGATGATGCTTTCAGAACAGTTAAGATTAAGATGCAGCGGAAAACGAAGACGAAAAAGAGTTGATGAGTTTCGTTTTGTTACGTAAGTTTTGTAGGACAGTTGGAAGCCTTATTCTTTTTCCTAATAAAAGCAACATCTATTACCAAAATAGATAGCAAGTCTTTACATAACACACACACACACACACACACAACCTCATCCAATACCAGATCTAGCATGAGGTAACTCAACCCCATCAATATTATATCAGCTTGCAAAATATTAGAGAGAGGGGTTGGGGGTGGTGGAGAGAGGAGACTAGCCACCCCAAGACAACCCCTTTAAAGCTTCTTTGACAAACCAGTCTGCTGTCAAATTACGAGAGCGAGGAACAAAAGATAAGATCACTACCTGATGTGATCTGAAGATATTAGCAAGTTCCTCAATCAAAAAAGGAGCCCGTCAGTCAGGTTTGGGAGAATGATTCTTCACAGAGTCTACTAACAGCTTGCAATCAGATTCAACATGGATCTTCCCCAAGTCTGCATTTAGTACACTTTGTACTCCCTCCAAAAGCGCCATTAATGCTTCACAAAAGAAGGGCGATCCTCCTTCGAATTTCTTTGCACTAGTATTAATGACTTGACCTGCATCATTGCGCAATATAACACCAAAGCCCCCAGAGCTATTAGAGTCAAGGAACTCACCACCAACATTTAATTTAAACTCTCCTTTCCGGGGCAAAGCCCATTTGTGAATTGAAACAGGTTCATCTAGCTTCTCTTGTATCATCTGATTCCATCCTTTCACTGTCCAGAGATCATTGACAGTTTTGATGCTTGAGTTGATAATCCAAGAAAAGTCAGGATTTTTGTGATCATATATAATGCAGTACATCTACTCTTTCAAATAAACCACTATTACAAGAATGTGGTTAATTGATTAAGCAACTAATTTGCAATAAACAAATTTCCTATACTTAGAATGGTTATTACATATACTTGAGATGTAATTAGCTAAACTGAAATTACAATGAGCATTTGACAAAGGGAGTTCCAATTTTTTGCAATTTCCACGGGCAGTAATGTGAGAAAATTTACTACACTTAACTAGTTATTCACTAAATTCGATTTGGAATTGGCTAAATTAAAGTTGCAATGAACATTTGATAAGAGTGCTCTCAATGTTTTTCAAGTTCCAATGGTAATAATATTCATATGAGTAAATTTTCTATATTTGATTGATTATTACCTATACTTAAATTGCAATTTACTAAACTTAAGTTGCAATAAATATTTGGTAAGGGAGATTCAATTTTTTCAAGCTTCACGGGTAATAATATTTATATATGAAATTTCATGTACTATATTGGTTATTTATTATACTGGATTTGCAATTCACTATACAAATTAGTGTTTGAGGTTTGATTTGTATTAGTTTTAGAACTTGGGGAAATAGTTTAAAACTTTATTTTACTAGTAGTTAAGATTTGAATCAAAGTGATATATCAATATTTTATCAAGTGAGACAAATACTAATAGCCTAACATTGCACTCAGGATTAAACTCAACCTCTCCCTCAAAAGGGAATGAACGTCATGCCACTGGATCAATAATGATGTGTTTGGTATGGTGGAACCGGAAATGGAATTCAAAATATGTAAAAATGATTTTTATGATATAGCCCATGGATTTGTATTCAATTCCATGAAAGGGAGTTCCAATCTTTTTTTTTATGTTTGTATCCATTTCCATCTCCATTTTTATCTTCATTTCCATCTTCATTCTCATTTTCATCTCCATCTTCATTTACAGCGTACCAAACGAGCAACAAGGTTATACTTTTGACAGACACAAATATATATATATATATATTATTTTCCATTGAAATCTTCAAAATAGTTTATTGCGTCATTGCCTCCGTGGAAACCTTATATATTACTACCTCATGTGCTAGTTTGTCATGCAATTTGCATCACAAACTATGTATTATATTTAGGAAATGAGGTGGTAGGCCTAGTTTTTGATAAAATCGAACCTCCATGTTTATGGAAAATTAATCTTTTAGTCCCCAACTTTTAATTTATAATTTAGTCCCTCAAACTAATAAAAAAATGAACTTCCAAATCTCCTCAACAATTTTTTCATTAGGATTCTAAAAATTAAGTTTATACAATAATTCATCAATTTAGAGTCAGAAGTGTCACATCTTCTTTTAAAGTTAATTTAAAATCAAAAAATGAAAAAATTTTACTGTATCAAAATTTTATGAAAACAATCTTTATGATTAAATTTTTCATGATAATTTTAGAAATCAATAAGCTCAGACCAATTATCAAACCAAAACGAGGTATATATCCTTTCCATTACCTACTTTGGTCCCCACTCCATTTCTGAATTTTCCCCACTCTAATGTAAGGGAAGAGTTCACAACTTCTCTAACCAATGGGACTTTTTATTCTTCACATTTTTATTTAGTTTTTTGGACATTGACCCACAAAAGCAACTCTATCACCCACCTCTGTCACAACTCAATTCACAACGTACTTTCTATAGGTTTATTAATTAAAATGGGAAAAAGTGGGAAAAAAATCATTTGATGAAGTAATGGTTTGTTTAATGCATTGCTTATCATATGGTTTTATCGTTATATATATGTTTTTTTTACAAAGGTGATTAAGTCAATAATTCTTTTTTATAAGTTAACATGTTTTTAAAACCTTGAATTATCAACTCAAGTATAGGTCTCATGTCACTATTTTATGTGGTTGATGAAAAGTGTCGTTTTGGATTTTTTTTTCTTCCAAATTTATCCACATTTTAATTATCTTAGCATATTGAATGTTACCAAAAAAAAAAAAAAGATGCTGCAGAGTATGGATAAAACTTACCACAAGTACTGAATATTGTGAACATTCATTTCACTGATAAATAAATGGCATCCATCTCTTTAACACATTGTAGTTCATGGTGTTTCTAAACCCCACCATGCAAGATACTTGTTTGGCAGCAAGACTTCACCATAAGGCTTGTTTGGATAGGCCGTTTGGACATCCAAAAGCTTTTTCTGTGTTTACAGAGACAAAATTCCTCTCACATATTTACTTCGGAATCTGTGTCCGTTCTCCCAACGAATTTACCAAACAAGCCCATAGTCTGTCATCTCAACCTTGATCTGATCTTCATCTTCAAGCAAATGGTATTCCCCCTTGCAGTTAGTTGGAAGATTTTGGCAGCAAATAGGCTTAAAAGTTTTGTAATTTTATCCATAGATGTGCAGTTGGTGGAAAGTCACCAATGGATGAGGTTAGAAGGAGAAACGCCGTTAATTTTGATGTGTTAAAGAAACGGTTGTTATTTATTTATTGGTGAACGGGATGTTCAAATATCAAACACTAGAGGTAAGTTTAATACTAAGGGTATTTAGTTTAATTGAGCCATGGATATATATACACATATAGCAGCCGACTTAGGATTTGACTCATAGGTGCAAACTATTTTTTGAGAAGATAAGTAAGACTTATTTTTAATATCTTTTTAGAAGAATTTGAGCAAAAAATTAATAGGTTCAAAATTAGCAAATGAGCATGTATAAAATAAATCACATAGTACTAATATATATCTAATTTTCTGAAAGTTAAGGGTGCAGTAAAACCTGCTCAACAACACGTAGATCCTCCCTTGTATACATATAAGAATCTAAATAGATTCATTTTATTAACTAACTTATATCCAACGATCTAGTATTTGAGTCATTTATATACATCACTGTAATTTAATTATTCGGGGTAGCGCGATACCCTAATTGTAGTTTGACACCGTCACAAATTGAACTAATTAGATAATATAATTAAGAAAAAACACAAAAAACAATGAATCATATTGGCCTTGTTTGGATAGCCTGTTGGGAGAATGGACACAGATTCCGAGGTAAATATGTGAGAGAAATTTTGTCTCAGTAAGCGCAAGAATGGATTTTGGTTGCCCAAACGAGCTAACCAAACAAGCTTATTGTGAGGTGCGAGCCATTCCATTTTTTTTTGGACATTAGCTAGTGAAATAGTGGGCTTATTTGGAACAAAGTTTCTAAAAATCAAATACAAGTTTAACAGTGTTTTTCCGCAAAACGAGATAATCTCCTCCACATATCTACATCGACTTAAGTAAAAGTACTTCCATACCACATTTTCAAATATGCACAGTAAATCTTTGGACTCCGAGAGTGGTTTTGACTGTGGTATCACACGGTTCTGATAAACATTCTGCTTTCCCCTTACTCACATGCTTCTTGAAACCCAATGATCCCAAACACAAATGGATGTGGAAATACTAAATAGCCGTTGATTCATTACTTGATTTGATTTCCTCGTAGATGGAATATTCTCTGTTATCAAATTTCGAGGCACACTTTTTTGTTGACCAAAACAAATATAGCCGTTGCCTCAAATTTGAATCCCCCCACGTAGGTACACGACACGCACAAGATGCCAGGCTAGGCCGTCAACCCTCTCCTCTCAAGGTTTTCAGTGACTTTCACACACTTATTATTATTATTATTATTATTATTATTATTATTTAAGAAAAAAATTAATCCTTTTATCATTTTAATTTTGATTCCATTCAATGCTTGAATTTTAAATTAGTATCACTCAAGGTTTTTAGGTCTCTTTGCCGTGGTGTTAAAAATTGCATTCATACAAGTCAAAATAAAAATACTTTTATATATTGATCTTATAGATCACAAATCACGTTAGAAAAATAGTTTCTACCACTAATTTAAATGATCATATAATTTTGTTATAACTTCATCCGTTAACTCTGAGTTAACGCAATTTAGTCTCTGTAATTTAATCATTAGAAATTAGTTTGCATATTTTACAAGATAAAATTATATAATTTATTATATTTAGGAACTAAAACTTTAAATGTTTAAAATCATATTGTTCGCCTAAGTTAAAATTTAGAAACTTATATTTTTTATATAGTTATCTAATTGTATTAAATTTGAGTATTGTTGTGCATAATTATGAGTAGCTTTATCAAATGCCTGTATTCATACAGATTCGAACTTAATACTTCACATTTAAATAGTCAAAACCTCTTATACTATATCATCATTGTTTAGTATTTAGATATTGAGTTTCAACCAAGTTAAAGTTACACGAATTAAGTTGCAATAGTAGAAATTTAAAAAATTGAACTCTAATTAATTTGGAACTACATGGTGTAAAAGATTAATTGTTCCAATTATTTAATTATTTGATACCCACATGTGACTCCCCTATATATTGATTTTTTTAAAAAAAAACTTGTTCCATATTATTAAGAAGAATTTTAAAGCAATATAATATTTTTACTGCTTTGCCACCAAATTTTTTTTACTGATGGCATGAATGTGACGTTCAAGTGAAGTGGGGTGAGACAGCAAATTAATCCTCTTTTGGATCTGTGTTCTGTAGAGTGGGACAAGAAGCCCGCCCGTTACGAAAACTTGAATTTCCTCTCTCTCGTCGTCTTCTCCTCCTCCTTCTCTCTTCCCCCTCCATTTAGTCAGAAAGTTGTAAACTTTTTTCTCAATTGAATGAAATGAATAATAGTTTTTTGGGCATTGTGCAACCTTTTACTTTCCTCTGCATCTTAATTTCAATTCAAATCTAGTTTTCCCTGCCTTTCCTTTCGTCTTCTTCGTCTCTCTCTCTCTCTCTTCTATTTCTTGGTCTCTGTCATTTCCACCTTCTTTCAATCTCTTACTCCATTGCTAAGGTCAGACAAGAAGAATATCGATGGGTACATGTTTGAGTAAGAAGAAAGGGTCCTCCTCCTCCTATACCCCTGTTGTTGAAACCAAGTCTCTTTCTTCTTCAGCGCCTCCTGAGCTGAAGAAGAATTCTGCAAATGTCATTTCTGTTTCTAAATCCAAAGTGGAAACCGAGCCACAACTGAATCTGGAGAAAGATAAGAAGACAGTGCTTCCAGAGAAGCAAGAGTCAGTACGTGAAGATGAAGGAGGTCAAGTGAAAAAAGAGATTTTCATCATCAAGCACAGGAAAAGCCATGATGATAGAGAGAGAAATTCCAAATGCCGACCAACTATTCACCAAAAAGCCTCAGTTGATGGGGTTGCTGAAAATGAAGCTACCAATGAAGCAGCTGAGTTTATGGGTACCAGCAAGATTATGCCACCAGCATCAACACCATCAGCAGCAGCAGCCATGGGAGTGGGTGTGAGGACTTCAAGCTGCACAAAAGAAGAGGTGGATGCGATTCTCATACAG